>JAQPPZ010007668.1:0-89789 GCA_028583015.1 Wollemia nobilis | reverse complement strand
CAGGAGCGAAGTGCTAGGAGTTGCTGACGAATCGCTAGCAAAGTCGAGCGATTCGCTCACTTCCTTGAGGGAACCATTCACAGACTTGTAGAGGGATAAAAATAAAGGCACAAATCCTATCATTTTAGAAGCCTTGTAAGCCTTGTAAGCCTTGTAAGAAAATCACATAACCATGTTCAGCACATTCGTTCTCCTATGTAAGTTGCTGCCTAGTTAAAACCCCAGGTTGTGATCCATGCAGTTGGGGGTGATCAATTGCCTTTTTTTTGGCATAAAATATCTGGTGTGTTCCCTTCTTGTTAGACTTTTTCCATGTGTGTTGGGATTCAAGCATTTGATCTTTTTTACTTTTTCTTTAAAGAAACCATGATCATCTCAAAATTTGATGGACTATTGATAGCTAGTATGTATTCTTATGTCTAATCCCACTCTTTCAAAAGGCAAAAATCCAATGGCCAACCCCATCAATCGAAACCCAACATCCCAAGAAATTGTTTTCCTTGGCTATCAACTCAATTATTCATCTGCTCTTGCAAACCAAACTTGGGCAAGTACTGGTCCCATTTTGACTCATACAAACTCCCTTTGTGGAATGACCTTCGATCCCGTGAACAATCCATCTTTTACAGCCTTTCGTCAGACACTTAATACAAACCAACCTCCAACATCTAGTGCTCAAATCACACCTCCTATTAGCTCAATTTCATCTCAAAGTCCACAAGGATCTAGCTTGTCCAACACGTCAAATATTCCTTCCAAACAATCTATACCTTCAAATGTAGGGTCTTCAAACATTTTATTTTCCCAAACCAAAGCCAAGGCTTTTTTCAAAACTAGCAACTGTCAACCGGTGAAGTGGGGATGCAAAGTACCTAAGGGAAACCCTAGATACAAATGCCACCTCCAACTAGTTAGACACAACGAAACACACAAAGCCCTCCTCCAATCCAACAGGTTCCTTCACAAGGCTTGCAATACCCTCCATTCCTAAATATACCAACTCCTTGAAATCAACGCTGGGTTTATCCAAATCCACCGCCGCCTCCTTTTCGAATGCCAAATCAATCTTTTCCTCCATCGTACTACACCCCATATCAATATCCTTAGATGTCTCCATATCCAACTTAGGGTTATGTGGTGCATACTTATCCAATGCAACAATAGCATGGTTAACCTCTATAGAATAATCCAACACCTCCACCTCCTAGGCCTCAAAACCAACTTCTTGGTTGGACTGATCAAGGGCCATTGAAGCTAGGGGCCTATTTCCTCTCCCACCAGCTGCTATGAAAGCATTACCAACCTTTGATGGGAGTGAAAAAATAAGACAACGTTGGATTATCTCAACGAATTATCTACACTTAAATCAATTCACCGCTTTCAGGAGGAAGACATCATTGTATGCTTATTGATCTATTCTTCGAATGCCAAAGTTGCATTGTGGTATAGAGGTTTACATGATAATTCTGTTATTGGTTGGGCATCAATTGTAGAACCCTTCATGTGTAGATTTGGTAGTATGGGAAATTGGTATTTAGCATGAGTGGCAAGATTCTTGATACTGGGGAAGTGGAATGACAGACTTATGAGTCAATCTAGACTCTAGTCATAAGACTTTCCTTGCAGTTTTAAGATGTCATTGTCTTGAGATGGAACAGTCTCACTTGTACGGTGCAGTCTCGTATGACACAGTACAAGATGGTCTCCTGCTTTGGAGGATGCAACACTAGCAACAATCCTCTCGTATGGCAGAAATTGTACAATAGTTACATGTACAATGCGTTAGTCTTATCCAATTGGAAGGACGATCTCTAAGACAACACAAACTTGTACGGTCTATCCCTCGTATGATCTAACCCATGTATTGTTTGCAACTAATATTCAGTCGTTCCATGACAGTTTTCTAGTTGCAACCGTCAACTTATAGACAGTATCTCTGCAATATACTAACCACTACAATCTACAACTATGCCAAACAAATACTATAGTTTGCAACTATAAACATCACTCAAGCAATACAACATGCAATCTCATTAACATACACAGCATAGCAGAACACAAGTAAACTGGAATCAGACTGCAATGAATCTACAAATGTCAGAATTGTATTGGCATTCAATGGTGCTTACTGTAAGTAGCAATGGTAGATTGCAATTACAATGTGTAGGGTTGCTCGTCAATACTTCCACAACCAGGCCTCCATAATCATGGCATAACAATGACATAGACAATATCCTCAATGCTCTCACCAATGTCTCTATCACATATCTATTGTCCAATGTTACAAATGAAAGAAGGGGGGGTTCTATTAATGCATGTCCTCAACGGATGCCAACAAGGGGGGGTTCATTTGAATGCATGTCTTTTGCATTCAAATGACAACTTCCACAACAACCTTCCTCGACTTAAAGGGGGATTTCCTTCACTAGTTGCAGGCGTTTCTTCCATTATGTCATTTGCTCCACAATTTTATATTTAATTGAATGGGAACATTGTTGTTATTCAGGTTCTCATGTGTTGATTGATTGCACACTTTCCTTGCGACGACTACGGTCACATTTTCATTTAAATCCCTCGCATGCTAAGCTTACAACTTTATTTTCAAGCATTTTAATTCCAGAAATTTTCTGTATTTTAATTTAGTGCAATTAGATTAGATTAGGTTAGAAATTATCAAGGATAGTGGGGAGTCGGTCTAATACAATATAATAAATTAACGAGGTTGATGGATGATATCTCCACCAAATAGTAGAGGGATATACAAATGATCCAAGGGTATAACTTAAAGAAACATGGCCTATCCTCTATCAAGATATTATATAATAATATTATAATATAGACATATTTATATAAGGAGATGAGGTCGAGACTAAGGCATGGCAGAAAATCAGTAACTAGGATGCAATGGTATGAGCACAACTTGAGTTCAAGTCTCTGCATGGTGATGGGCACTTCCATTATGTAGATGGATATACATATTATATAATAATATTATAACATAGACGTATTTATTTAAGGTGATTAGATTTGGCATTGTAGAAAATCGGTAACAAGGATGCAATGGTATGAGCACAACTTGAGTTCAAGTCTCTGCATTGTGATGGGCACTTCCATTATGTAGATGGATATACATATGATCCAATGGTATAACTTAATGAAACATGGTCTCTCCTTTATGAAGATATTATATAATAATATTATAACATAGAGGTATTTATATAAGGTGATTAGATAGAGTCTTAGGCATTGTGGAAAATCGGTAACTAGGTTACAATGGTATGAGCACAACTTGAGTTCAAGTCTCTGCATTGTGATGGGATAAGGCATCTTATGTTAATACAGTTTGTTGTAATACCACCATAATGTGGTTTGTTCAAATACCGCTCCAATGCAATCACGATGTATTACAGATGGGGCTTGTTTCAACCTCATATAACCAATTGAAAGAAAAAGTATAAAAGGTACAAAACCTAGTAGGTTCGGCTGAACTTTGTCTAGGTTCAGTTCAAACTAGACTTTTTGGGATGACCAAACTGGTTCGTTTCAGTTCGGTCCTATTTTTTAAAAGCCTTAAAGTCGCAATATTTTCAGTTTTAAAAAATGCAAAAATGAAAGAAGCAAACTGCATAAAATATTTGAACCTTAAACGACTAACAAAACTATTGAAATTCCTTTCTTAAGTCTTAAGTTAGACATGATCTCATCACGGAGGGTGCAAACTGCAAATGCTATTAAGCTGAGCCACTTATTCTTCATGTTATGAACTTGTGTTTGCATATTTTTATAGTTAAACTATAAAAATATTAAATATTTAAGTGACTAATAAACCTGATATCTCCCACATATGAAATATTATAAAGTTAAACTATATTAAATATTTAATATCTACAACCAACTGACACTGCCTACGGGAACCCTTGAGTAGGCAAGTTCATTCATCTCCTGTTGTCCGACTAAGAAGGGGACATTACAGGGTTGTTGCTCCTAAATTCTTCATTTCAACTGTTCTAGCAAACTGAGCCTTAAGATCAATGATTTTCTTCATACTGGGGCCTGCAACCAACATATCATCAATATACAACAGCAAAATAATAAAACTGCCATCATCAAACCTCTTATAGTATCCACAATGGTCAACTTCACTCCCGCTGAGACCTTGGCTCTTCATGAAGGTGTCATATTTCTTGTACCTCGTCCTTGGCATCTGTTTCAACCCGTACAATGATTTCTTCAGTGTGCAAACCAAATGCTGTTTGCCCCTTTCCTCATAGCCCTCAGGCTGATCCATATAAATCTCCTCCTCGAGATCACCATGCAAGAAAGCAATCTTTATATCAAGCTGCCCCAGTTCTGAATCCTGTGTAGCTACAAGTGCAAGTAGAACTCTAATAGTAGTCATCTTCACAACTAGAGAAAAAATTTCATTAAAATCAATACTTGACGTCTGCACGTAGCCTTTTGCCACCAAGCGAGCTTTATAGCGTTCCAACAGCCCATCGTTGTTCTTCTTCACTTTGTACACCCACTTGTTTCCAACAGTTTTTCTTCCAGTTGGGAGATCCACAAGTTCCCATGTTTTATTCTCGCGAAGTGCCTCGATTTCTTCCTCCATGGATTTCCTCCACTTTTCTGCATTATCAGGCTCTCTAGCTTTCTGCAATAAACTAGGCTCACCATCATCAATTAACAAAGCAAAAGAGGACTGATAAACATGAGAATACCTTTCCGTACACTTTTGTTGACCTTGAGATCTTCTAACTCAATGATCTATTGATTGTGGCTCTTGGTCTTATGACTGTTGTGGCTGCTCTACTTGCTATTCTGCATGCTGGTTAAAAAATTCAGCATGCTGGTCAAAAATTTCAGCATGCTGATTTTCATTTTCATCTTCGTTCATGTCTACTTCAACTGGTACAACATTAGGTGTTTGTTGTACCTCCTTCATTTGCATGGATTTTTCAGCAAATGCATCACAACCAAAGGTACTCAAATGAGAATAATCAAATGGCTTACCACACGAAACCTCCTCTGGAATTTGTCCATCCAACGCAGTTGTAGGTGACCTGTTAATGAGGTAATCAGACTTTTTGGGATGACCAAACTGGTTTGTTTCAGTCTGGTCCAATTTTTTAAAAGGCTTTAAGTCGCAAAATTTTCAATTTTAAAAAATGCAAAAATGAAAGAAGCAAACTGCATAAAATATATGAACCTTAAACGACTAACAAAACCATTAAAATTCCTTTCTTAAGTCTTAAGTTCGACACCATCTCATCATGGAGGTTGCAAACTGCAATTGCCATTAAGCTGAGCCACTTATTCTTCATGTTATGAACTTGTGTTTGCATATTTTTATAGTTTCATGTATATATTTTATTTATAAACTTACACATGTACACACAAATGTGTGTGTTTATTTGAACCAAACCTGATTTTTTCACAAAAATAGAACCTCCATATTCTTTCCTCTTCCATTTGGACTAAACTTTCTATCCCTAGTAACTGTGGTAGAGAATAGGTCCACCACATTTAGCCCATGTTGAGAAGTTTCACTTTCAGCCTCGAAACTTCATTGAAAATATTTAAAGTGGGAATGCATTTTTAATTTTGCAATCTGATTGCTTCCATACTTCCATCAAAAATAAGTTTGAAAAAGGTTTATTCATGTTCATAGTACAAGGAGTTGCATGAAGATTTGGTTGTTGCAAGCATTGATAATAAGAAGGAAATAGGAAAGGGAGATGCCGACGGAGGGGAATAACCAATTGATACTTTCAGTCGCTTGCCATTGAATCTTGTGAACCAATTGAGACCGGAATAGGAAAGGGAGATGCGGACCGAGGGGAATATCCAATCGATAAAAGAACATGAAACCATTTTGTTTCGATAGAGGTACAGAAAAATATTGGGGGCGATAAAGTAGGTAAAGTGCTTGAATTTTGCGAGCTATTCCGACCATTGTTGGAGATTCCAATACCCAAACAAGAATGAATACCACACATAAGAGTAAATATCGGGCTCCCTTGTAGAATGTTGAACCAATTCATTCCTGATCGATCAAATTGGTACGGAAGTTGTGGGATTGGAAAACTACGAAAATCACAACTTATTCTCAAAACCCGGTGACCTACCAAGTGTAGGAGTAGGATTTCTGGCGAGCAATATGTACTTGAAGGATACAATTCATGTGTACCATATTTTTATCACTCCGAAAGAAGGGTTTGGGAAGAGGAGGAAACGACGGAGAAATCCGGATCGGACCTAAATGGAAATGGCATGAAAAGTCTTTTTCAAAACCTATGATGAAGGGCGTTACTACGATATACAAGAGAAAGGGAGAAAAACTCGTGATTAGTGTAGATAAATTGGGTAGAATTTGTTTATGGAATAGTCCAATAAAGAGTTGTCTCATTTCCTTATTAAAAAAAAGGTTGACATTGAACTTATGAAAAGGCTAGTTCTAAAGTTCATAACCTTTAGATAAGCTTTTGGATAGAAACAAAAGCTTTTAATTCTTCTAAAGAAGTTAACTATTGGAATGGGAACGACCACACTCGTTTACTGATAAAGTGGGGGGCGGAGGGGAAGTGAACGAGGACTGCACTTGCATGAAATTGAAAGGCCCTCTATCCTCAAACCCACCCTCCTCAATCGTCCATATTATATACGTTTGAACAACTCGACCTTTTTTTCACCTTAAAATCGAGATCACTATGTCTTAAAAGCGACTCCTCTCTATTTTAAAAATGATTGAGGTTGATTGAATGCTTATAACAACCTCGACCTAGACATTTTAAGGTCGAGTGCTTACCTCAAGGACCTCTTGAAAAATTTAAGCTTACTTGAGAGCTCTTTAGAAAAAACTCTAGTCGAGTGCTTATCTAAGTTTAAAAGGTTGGTCGAGTGTGACTTGTTTGCCTTTTAAACAGAGGGCTCTTTATATATAACCGAGTAACCTTTCGCTTTTTAAGATCCTAAAGGCGATCTCTTAAAATGAATCGAGACGTTTCCATCCCCCTCTCCCTCGACCTTCTCGATCCATCGATCGAATGCATAAATGATCTCTTTAAAATATGTGTTGTTATGTGAAGAGCCTCTTAAGTTAAAGGATGAGCTCTTGAGTTAATAAAGGGGGGGGGGGCGCGCGTAAGAGTGATACTATCTCGACCGTTAATAAAGGGGGGCCGTGTAAGCGTAAATGACCTCTTAAGATTATGGATGGAGAGCTTAGCCGCTTAAAGTTTTAAAAGGGTTGTTTGTTATAAGCACTCGACCTTTCTCCCCATCGACCTCGACCTCTCTAAAAGGTCGAGTGCTCTCCTCTCCTCGTTAATATAAGGCGTTTGAGTACCTCGACCGAGGGAAATAGATTTTTCCCCTTGTGCCCGGCGGGAATGTGCCCTCTCGCCTCATTCCCCTAGAAATTCAATCAATCTAGGTGCTGAGATTCTGAATCTGGAATCAAATCAATCTGGGTACTGAAATCCCAAACTCTACCCGTTTTAAAAAGCGCTTTTGTTTCAGGCAAGCCAACCTGGTAGAGCGAGTTTATTGGCCCTTACACGATTGCATCAAGACGAAATCATAAGCGAGATGATGATTGTGAACTCCAATAAAATACGGAGCTCGTGTTTGGCACGAGGGGATAAAAACCTTGATGGAGCGGAGCAGCTGCAAGTTTTAAACAGAGCAGGGATCATCGTGGATTTAATGCCACGTCAACAACAACCCTTTAATTCAATTTAATAAGAGCGCCCTCTCCTCTCTATTTTAAAGCTAAAAATGAGTTGCGTTAAAATTTTAAAAGGGACTCACTCTCGAGGAAAGAGGAAGCATTTTTATCTTTCTCTTTTGTCTTCTCTCTCAACTAAAATCCTTCTTTCCTATAAGGGCCCTTTTACACCTCCTTTGGCATATCTACAACTGTATCGATGTCCCTATTACATATATAAGACGGGATTCTTATTGGATGATAGTGAAGAGCAAAACTGAAGAGGTAGAGCGTGAGAAAGCAACCCAAATTCATGTTGTTTAAAATTTCCTCCAAATCTAAAAAAACACTTCGCTCCCCACACGACTCTATAATGTTTCATTTCCCTTTTAAAAGCTGGCAGCTCTCCCTTCCTCGGGGATAGAGGAATCTTGTCTGCTTATAGATAAAGGGGCCTCTTAGTGAGATGAGTGTCACAACCCAACCTGATGCTCTTCAACTATAGTCGATTTGGTTTGGGTGGTTCAACGCCATGATGCCCATTAAGATGGGATACACGGGCCATTTTAAAGCATAAGACCAAACCAGTATTTCATATTTTTGTATATAAGGGGCACGTAATCTTTATCAACCATTCTCGCTGGCATTCTCAATCCCTTAAGTTGTTTCTTCTGTCGGGTTGTTTTTCCCCCTCTATTCCAAAAAGCCCGAGAGTTTCTTTTGTACAATTTTCGGCCCTCTCTCTAAAACAACAAAGAAGAGATTTTTTCGAATAGAGAGCCAACCCAACTCATTGCTATAGAAGCATTCTTAAAAAGGTCGAGAAGTTTTAAAGCGAATATATTAGTTTCATTAGAATTAATACGCCTAGCTAGGGCTCTTATAAGATTGGATTCGGAGTAGGAAGTACCGACCATAATGATTATCGCTGGAGTAACCTTTAAAAGCAAGCTCCCGATCGAGGAAATTTCGAGAAGGATGGATGGATTCAAATGAATACACGGTTGGTGGGCTCTTTAACAACAACTCTTGACTAGGAGGGATTTCTCGGTGAAGCCAACCCAAAAATGAGCGGAGAATTGGCTATGACTTTGACTGCAACTTGTAACCTCTTAAAATGCCCTCCTATTTTGAAACTTTGTAAGGGGATCTCACCCCACTCTCAAAATAGAGAGCCTCTTCTGTTTCAGGGGTGGTCAGATCGTTCTCTATTTTAAGGTGTCTCAATAATGGGATTTCCTTCTCTGTAGTAATGGGATTTGTGAAGTCATACGAAAAGCATGATGGTTGAGCTCACTGACGACACATTTATCTGCCACACACGTTTGGTTAGTCATCAGAGTTGGACCTTTTAATTTAAAGGGTCTCCGTATTATATAATATTGCGTGACATATTTCAATTCACTTCATAGAACTACCTTATAGATAGAGAACTTATTCACCTTTCTTTCATCCACTGCCTTGATCTCAGGCACGACCCTCCCTCCCCTCCATTTTAAGAGAGAGGGAAAAGCATCAATTCATATGTAGTATATTATAACAAGGACTCAACCTCATAGTCTTGCAACTACTCTCCCTTCTTCGCCAGGTTCGATGTCCTGAGGGGGTCGCCTTGTTCATGTCGATCTTACTCTTATAGTTGGGCCTTTTAGAATAGAGGGGGTGCGGCTGGCTATTGTATTCAAGTTTGTTCCCCTGCTGCTATCTCCCCGGGGCCAGAATAGATGAGGTCTATACCAACTAGGGGGGGAGGGACTGACGACAACTTTTCTATTAGGTCTTGTTCGAGATTTTAGGGTTTCTAGTTTCCCGGGAGGCGACACATTCCTTATTGATCAAACCTTCTATCCATTGCGGTTGTTCTCATTATTATATTAAAAGCCCTCTCTATTTTAAAATGCTGAAATGCGCCCTCTATATTTAAGGTTAGTTTTCTATATCCCTTTTAGAATAGAGAGGGAGAGGCGGCAAGAGAAGAGAAAGCCGCCTCTCCTAAAGAAAGAATGGAAAAGCAAGCTCAAAAATTGAAACTCTTATATTATATATGTGTGCTCTCTATTTTGAAAGGGGTGGAGATCAATATGCCCTTTTGATTTAATTTGCAACTTCAATTTTGAGGTTGAACGGGAACGGTATGGAATGGTATCGTCCCCTCTAAAGGTATCTTCTTTCGAAGCTTGTTTCTCCCACATTCGAAAGGTACTAGCCTATTCGTTTGGCCCATGATTCATTCATTGGGGGTAGAATCCAACAACAAAGAAGAGGTAGAGTCCCCTCCCATTGTATAGAGTCTATCAACAAGAGACGGGAGATGACCCCATGAAAAATCGTTGGAAAAGATGGCTCAAAAGCCCCTTTTTAAAAGTCAGAGAGGCGAACCCTCTCCTTACGAATATTCGAGTCCCCTACCGGTTGTTAGAGGAAGGTCTGCTGCATTCGCCTTTATTGGACAGGTTGGAAACAAAGGGTGGATCCCCCCTATATGTAGACACAAAATCCTATAATTTTTTTTTGAGAGGAACGAACCTCTCTATCTATAATACTCTGATCTCAAATATCACTTATTTTTGGAAAAGAAAACAAAACTGAAGACTTTTAATAGATAGACGACTGATCCTTATTTAAAATGGTGAGGTCATAACCTCAAAAATGACAAAACAACTTATTTATTCTCAATGCTAAGAAGAAAACCCTTTCGAATGCTCTCTATTTTCAAAAGGGCTAAAACACCCGCTTAATAAATCCATTTAATGGATTCCAAACAAAACAAAGGTGCTCTCTATTTTAAAAGGGCTACCAATCCTTCTCAGAAGAATGTTCCACTTGATCAACTTAAGCCATCGATCTGACCTTTTAAAGGCATTGAAGGGGTGAGAAGATGTGAGGCTTGTGTCTGGTATTTCCCAAATTACCAATCCTACTGCTCTGATAGAAGTTGGATCGCTAACACACTGTTCGTCTGGCAGAGAATAGGATTCGTCGAAGCGCAGCCATAAATATGGTCTAGCGGTTGCCTCCTAGCCATAGACAACCCAGAAAACTACTGCAGTAACTGCAACCCCGGGCTTCACTGTGTCCGATAAAACCAACCATGAATTGAATGCTTCTTCCCCCATAAAAAAGCTGCTTGCTTTTAAAGCTCTTGCTGCGGACTCTGAACGGAATAATCAGGACCATACTGAATATCGAACTGCACTTCATGATCGAAACAACGAAGAGAGGTACTGACACCGATTGGGCTTATAAAGGACCTTTGGGCCGAGAACCTTTAAAAGGTTTTGGAATGTCGAACCCTTTGAAAAGAGAGGGCTCTGATTCTCCCCCATTAGAGGGCTTTAAAATCCTCTACATTTTTTTCACCCAGATCATCATCCAATGGGACGTTGGAGTACTTTCCTCTCATGGCATGGACCTAATTCATCTATTTTTCCTCAAATAGCGCCCTCGCTCGTAAATTAAGGATATATATCATCCCCCTTAGAGATTTTGAGAGCTGAGATCGATCTCAAATAAATCATTTAGAGAGCTGTCCTGTCCCGGCATGTCCGCTTCTTCTTCACCCTTTTCTATACAATAATTCCATAAAATCCGTTTTATTCCCATTATTAATGTACCATAAATGATAACAGGAGCTATACCATGCGGTCAAGAAGTGTCAACACTATTTCAAAAGAGCTTCAGTGATTTTTGCTCTTAAAATATTTTCCAGGTTCACATGCTTGCCGTCCCCCCTCCCCCCAACTATAATTACAAGGGTGCGTCTCTCCCCACTATTTAAAAGGGCAAAAGGGATCATTCCCCCATATAAAAATTGGAGGGTATCGAATTGATGAGGTTGGGCTTTTTTTGGACTACATGAAGCATAGCAGATTCATGAGAAGGCCCATCCCATATTCTTTCATACTTGGTAGGAGGATGCGCGGCCCGCCCAAAAATTACATCATAGCAAACTGCTGATTAGGGGAAGACTCCACTCAATGTTTTAAAGGGCTGCCAAGCCGTGTCACTCCAAACACATGAATACATAACGGGGCGGGGAGGAATATAGACTGTGTTCAGGCCTATCTGTGCTGGCAAAGCCGGTAAAGCTATGGTAGGTAGGGTGTGGGGAAATAACGAACAAATTGATTAGTCCAAGGCTCTGAATCGATCTCAATCCCTTTTAAAAGCTTCCACCCTAATCTTGAGAAAGGGCGGTTCAACATCCATCTATCCCGGCTCCCGGGGTTGGAGCAAGCTTTGAAATAGTTGATATTCCTCAGCTCCGGTCTTACCTTGCTCACCGAACAAAGTCCAGACTGGGCTAAGGCGAGGAGGCGTACACTGACTATTTTGATTCGTCCTATGCTATGCTCATATGTTCCAAAAAGATGCCCAGCCCATTCTTAATGTTCCAAGGTTCCACTTCGCATAAAAATCCACATTAGAGATTGGGGCTGTTCCCTCCTCTGATTGGGGTTATATTTTTCTTTTAACATTGAGAGGGGGCCGCTCATTGGATTATAGGGAGCTTTTTGGGTTTGGGATGGCTCTTAACAAGGGCCTAGCTTGAATGGGGTTTTTTCAGAGATCCACCACATATTTTTCAAAATAGAGAGGGGCTCACCTCACGATAGTACGTCATTCTCATTGGTCTGAATGATTCTCGCTTGCATACCTGTTCAAGAAGGGGACATGGAAGGGTTTTTCGCTCAACATTTTAAGGCTTTTGCTTTGGTTCCTATTCATGTTGGCCAAAACATCTCTTCACCCCCTATGTATTCAAGCTTGCAAGGCTCTTTATCTATAACTGAGAATCCGTTAATTCATCTGATTAAGAAAAAGGAGAAATAAAGAGGTTTCGTTCTCTTTTAATATAATAGCCCTGATTCTTCAGTTTCACCGTCTTATGTAATATGTAACAACGACCTGCTCAAAATAGAGAGGCTTGAAACGTCTCAATTTAATATGTATATAGTAGACTCGATTAAAATATTTAACGGGCCAAAGGGGGTAATCTTATTATGGTAGTAATAATGCTCTCTGTATTATATCAAAGGGTCCATTAATATAATAAAAGGCTCTATTTTGGCAAGCTTCAATACGAGTTCCTCGACCCGACTTTATTTAATAGTGCGTAAAGAGAGAGCGGTCCTCGACTTAAGTTTCATTAGGAATCTCATTTATGCGCTCTTGAGATAAAGAGAGAGAGAAGAGATCTCTAACCCTATTAATGGTTAATTATGCCCTCTTGAGATAGGGAGATAGAGAGGAGATCGACTCGACTCAACCTTTTAGATTAGAAGCTCGCTTAAGTGAATAAATTCAAGTTGCAAAGATTTTAAGGTTCTGCGAGCTTCTCAAGTTCCCATATCCTTCTCTTTCTTCTTAAGTACAGATCCCACTTCCAAACGAACGAATAAACAAGAGGTGTTCGACAATCTTCTCTCCATAACAATCTATTTTGTGAAGGAATAACAACTTTATATTAAGAGCCCCATTCACTCACATGACTGGATGAGCTTGGGAAATGCGCTCCTAAAGGGAAGCATTCTATTGGACCTGACAGGCGGCATCGTACCTTTCTCATTAGGGAATTTCCGATTCACTCCGCAGGCTCTCTATTCTAAGGAAACTGAGCGTAGAAACCCCGACCCTTTTGAAATAACAAGCCCTCTACAAGCAATCATGTTTTCTTTACTCCATGGAAGGAGAATAGCTTTGGTCGAGTCTCGTTATAAAACCCGACCATAAACATTAGAAAGGGAATGGGAAGAAAGGAGTTGGAGAAACCTGTCTATCCCTTCGGAAGGCGGTCCTTTCAATGGAATGATAAATTTTTAATTTGGGTCATTCTTCGATTCCGAGTTCCTTCAATTCTAGGTGGGAAAGATAGGGATTTTGTTACTGATCAAAGGTTTTTAAGAATTCATGTCAAAACTGAAATTAAGATAGATCACATGGGCTCAAGCTAACGCGTGAAACATTTTTAAAGCCCTCTATTTTCAAAATTGTAAGGCTTGATTGAAAGATCCACAAGCCCCTACTCATGTATGGTCCGACATCCATCAATCTGAAAAACATTCTAGAATGACCATGAGATAAAAAAGGCCTCCTTAGGGGAAAAGGAGAAAGTGCCCCAGATTGAAGGTTAGGGGTCATTAAGAGCCGTGTGAGAGTTGGTTGGTTTTTGATACCGTTTCGATCAAAAAATGACTGTATTATATTAAAGCCTGATAATCGAAATCAATAATGAAAAGGAGAAGCTCTCAGTGGTATCCCCTTTTAAAAACAGATCCACAGGGTTTGCTTGAGCAGCCACCGAAAGGTAAGGCAATCTATGCCTGTGATCTATGTTATTTTCCAGAAAGAAGGATCAGGAGGTTGTAGGCGATTCCTCTAACCAGAAGGGCTCTATCATTCAGGAATGAAGAACTTGAATATTATTATGAGCTCGCCTCTGAAAATAAAAAGCTTAAAAACATCCATTCATTTCCTCCAGTTCCAACATCATCATTTCAGAGCCCATCTCCTACTCGCTTCGTCTAAGGAACCCGACACGGAAGCCGAGAAGAAGGCTTTCATATTCTATCCAATGACCCAATCGGAGTGAATCACGAATACTCCTCGGGTCGGGCACTCTCCTCTTTCTCTTTTCGAAATGTCCTTCCCTCTCAAGGCCCGGGTGCCATTCCAATACAGTAAGCGTTACGACTACATTATTATTGTAGCATACATACCAACCCGACCGGGCCTTACGTAATTCCTACCTTCTCCATTGCAATAGTTATTGCCGCATAGATGCTCGTTATAGATAGAGAGGATCTATAAAAACAATCGGATTTCTTCTACTTTTGATTTTTCTTGGAGTGAGTGCTCAAAACAAAGCAAATCGTTTGAGAGGAAACGAACATCTATATTGGCTACAGTATTAGAGTAATTGATCAACTTGCTGGGCCCATGACCCGAAGACCATAATCTCACCCTGCCTATAAACGAGATCTAGCAAGTACAGTACAGCGGCGAATCTTCTTGTTGAAGTACGATTGGATCGGGGGGGATCCCTGAAACCTGTTGTCAATTTTAAGAGCTCGTCAAAATCTTTTAGAATAGAGAGGTACCTTAAATAAGGATAGAGAGCCTCTTGCTTCTAACGGGTTAGCATGGGCCATTCCAGTGATAGCTAAGTCGGGTTTTCGCACGTCGTATTCGATTTGAATTATCCGGTTTCTCTACCGGAGAGGTGGCTCTATATTTTAAAAGGGGTACACACATGCTTATACATGTATCTCGCTCTCTATTTCAAAAGGGGTGCCCCACCCCCACCATTTAAAAGGGAAGGGCAGCAGCTTGATATCGTTTATCCATACATGGAATACCAATTTCATGAACTTTCTTTAAAAGTTCCACATCTGATTAAGAATCTTGCTAGAGATACTTCTAGCAGATTCTCTCCCATGAAAAAGACAGATTTCCCCCTTTAAAATAGAGAGGGCCAAATCGGGATAATCCATAATATCAACCTCGACCTCGCAGCCATAGCGATTGGGAGAGGGCTCAACTTTTAAAATAGAGAGGGGAGAGGGCCGGGCTT
Source organism: Wollemia nobilis (assembly GCA_028583015.1). Classification (NCBI taxonomy): domain Eukaryota; kingdom Viridiplantae; phylum Streptophyta; class Pinopsida; order Araucariales; family Araucariaceae; genus Wollemia; species Wollemia nobilis. The sequence continues at coordinate 74,508 of JAQPPZ010007668.1, read as the reverse complement.
TTATTTTCTTAAGGGGATAGCTTTGAGATAAGCGAATTAAATTAAAGAGGACCGAGATCGACCCCGATTGCGGGATAGAGATGGTATTTAGATAAGCGAAGTAAATTAAAGAGGGGCGAGCTCTCTATTTTAAAGAGGTGACACAGGCGGTATTAGCACTTTATTATTGAAGGGTTCTAGCTGATAGAGATAGGGGCTTGGGTTTTGGCTGATAAAGATAGGGGTGGGGCGTGGCTATCTCCCTTCTGGTTGAGGTACTGACAGCTTTCACGGAATGTTGCTAATCAATAGATCCGGAAATCACAGCCAGCGCCAGTTGGTATGGGCGTACCACTATCAGAATCACAGCCGAGTACCCATGCCAGGATGATGTATATATATTTATTTTCGAATCTGTCCAAGGGTATTGGGCTTGTCGGCCACTGTCCGGCTGCTAGCGGAGTCTTCAGCTCCGAGTCGAGGAATTCTCTCATCCTCTTCGTCTGTGTGAATCTGCCCGTCTGTTCATCCAGATTAATCCTCCCGACAATTGCGCCGGGGTCGTACTGAAGCCCTGGGGCGAACGCTGGCTGGACGCTCTCCCTGAAGAGTGTGAATAAAACTCTTCCCTTGTTGTCACAGACTTGCCGGGCAGCTGGTTTGTGATATGCCGCAATGGATTCGACCAGCTCCGGGCATTGGTGGATAGGAGGGTAGAAGAACCAGTATAGGTTCGATTTGTAGGCAGCCCCGACATGGTGCGAGGGCGAAACTTTGTCAGCCCACTTCGCAATATTCAGCCGCAGCTTGGTGAGGCTGATAGAAAATTCGCCATCTTTGTATCCGGCTAGGCGATTAATTGGCGGCGCTGGAGCTTGCCCTCGACTTCTCTTCACCCGGGTTTTCCTTTTTTGCTCTTGCGGCGCTTCGCTCTCAGGAGCGTTGGATTCTGTCTGCTCCTCAGCTTCAGGCTTTGTGTCACTGGACTGTGCTTGCACTGGCGCTTTCCCCTTGTCCATTTTCTTTGTTCGAAGTGGCAGAGACGGAAATTCTGGCTTCTGATTTCTCAGTTCTGCGCTTTGCAATCTCGGAGTCAGCTCGACAATCTAAATTTTCTGAGTATGCCAGGGCCCCTTTTCGAGGCGTAGGGGGATGTCTTGATAGACTTCTTGAATGGTATACGATCCGCCCACAGCGCCCGGTTCAGGAGTAGGTGCCAAGTCCTCTTTTTTCTCTCTATTGTCCTTCTGACAATTTTCAGTATATTCTTGTTGGTGGACTGGGCCAGGCCATTCCCCTGCGGGTAGTAGTTAGAAGACATATTGTGATAGATGCCGTACTTGCTAGTGTACTCCGTGAGTACAGCGCCTGCGAACCCCGGACCGTTGTCCGTCACTATTGACTTTGGGACCCCAAAACGGGTGATGAGGCTCTCGAGGAACCCAATGACCATTTCTTGGTCTGCATTCTTCGTGGGGATCGCCTCCGCCCACCTAGTGAAGTAATCAGTGGTGGTAAGAATAAACTTGTGCCCTACTGCAGAGTTAGGAGTAATGACCCCAATGAAGTCCAGACCCCATTGCTAAAATGGAGTCTCGGCTCTGAATTGGTTAGAGGGGTAGGGGTGCTTTTACGTTTACGCCGAGCAAATCTCCGGCATTTATCACATTTTACACAGACCGCATGTGAGTCTGTGAAGAGAGTGGGCAAATAGTACCCAACTCTGATTATTTTCAAGGCCGTAGGCTTTTGCAGAATGGTGTCCTCCAGGCATCCCGGAGTGAAATTCTCCAAGGACCTTGGGTTGGTCGGTTTTCTTGACGCACCGCAACAGGATGCCGTCAATGTTCTCGAAGTAAAGCCCCTCGGGGCGAAGAACGTATTTCAAGGCGTTTAGCCGAAACCTCCTTCTTTGTGAGGCATTCAGGTGATTTGGGCATCTCCCAGTGCAGAAATACCTCACCAGGTCATCTGTCCAGTCATTTTCCTCTAATAAGGAGTTGGCTAGGTTGGTGGTTGCTGTCGGATCTTCCCACTCACAGGCAGATATCTCTGCTGCTGCGCTTCAGGCCAGCTCTTGGCACAAGGCTCGGCCTCTGATCAGCTTTGTTGGCCGTACCTCGATGTCGAACTCCTGGATTTTGGCAATCCATCCTGCTCTCTTGTGACCGGGCTCCCCTTGTATGATGAAACTCCGGACGTCCGGGTGTATCATGAAGACAGTTGTCCGGCTCTGGGAGACAAAGTGCCTGAACTTTCGGAGAGACTTCATGATCGCGTGAACTTGCCGCTCAATAAAATTGTACTTTTCCTCGTGCGGCTGAATCACCTGGCTTAAGAACGCTATGGGGCGTTCTTCGCCATCGTCTCCCTTCTGAGTCAGGACTGCGCCGTAACTCTCGGGTTCTCCCACCGCGTACAGGATGACGTCCTTGGAATAATCCGGGTTTATCAGCACCGGAGCTTGTGCAATTCCGGCCTTGATCTCCTCGAAGGCTTGCCTCCTCTCGTCAGTCCACAGGAATTCGGCATTCTTTTTCAGCAGTTCGGCCATGGGTTTGATCACTTGTGCGAAGTCCGGTATGAACTTCCTTAGGAAGTTGATCTGGCCGAAGAAGGACTGTAGCCCCTTCTTGTCGACTGGGGCGGGCAAGCGGAGGAGGGCTTCGACTCTGTCAGGATCCACTGCAAGGCCTTTATAGGAGATGACATGTCCCAACAGCTTACCTTCTCTTACCGCGAAGACAGATTTCTTCGGGTTAATGGAGATGCCGAATTCATGACATCTCTCAAATATCTGCCGCAGGTGGGAAGCATGGTCCTCTCTTCTGTGAGAGAATACGGTCATGTCATCCAAGTAGATGACAATGATCTTGTTAAGCAGCTCTCGGAAGGCCAGGTCCATGGCTCTTTGGAATGTGGCGCTAGCATTGGACAAGCCGAAGGGCATGCGCTGATAGGCGAACGTTCCCCATTTGGTGGTGAACGCTGTCTTATGCTGGTCCTCATCTTTGACCCAGATCTGGTTGTACCCAGAAAATCCGTCTAAGAGGGAGAATCTCTGCGCTCCAGCAACTATGTGGAGGATCTGATCGATTTGGGGAAGCGGGTAATGGTCCTTTAGTGAGGCCTGATTTAGATTTTTGAAATCCACGCAAAGGCGGATGTCTCGGTTCTTCTTCCTCAGAGGGACTAGATTCGCAACCCAGGATGAATGCTTGATGGGGTAGATTATCTTGGCTTCCATCATTTTCAGGAGTTCGGCTTTCATCATGGCTTCAATCTTCGGGTTTACAGCCCTCCGTTTCTGTCGGAATGGTTTCGCACCATCTTCTTGCTCAATGGTATGATGGATTATCTGGCTGTCATACCCCTTCAAGTCCTGGTAGCACCAGGCTAGTATATCGGGGAACTCTCTGCACAATGATCTGATTTGTTCGAGTTCCTCTTTAGTGCAGTCCGTCCCGACCTTGATTGTTTTTCTAGGTTCAAGCTCCAGGTCGACGTACTGCTTGGGGTCTACTTTGATCTTGTGTGATATCGCTCTGTCATTCTGATCAAAGAGACTTTCTAGTGTAATCAGTCCTTTTGGGACATGATTATTCTTTAACTGTATCAACCCCTCATATTGCTCGTCATCAGGGTCTCTACCTTCGATTGTACATGCTTCGGTAACCAAAAAAGTGACGATCTCCTCGTCACAGTCAAACACCTCCCAGTGGGTGTCTTTATCAGGCACAAAAGGCCTGTAGATGGTACAAACCGGCTTTGGCTTCTGGACAGTGTCATCAGCCGGAACGTACCTGGCTCCAATAGACGCTAGAATGTCAGGGGGCTTGTTTTTCTCACGTGATATGGCTTTGACATTCAATGAGTCGAATGACTCCATCAGGTCCCAGACCCGATTACGGTACGCCTTGAGGTAGTGCTTCTTGGAGGCGCACTTGTTCGTAATCTGGTTGCACACCAGCTCTGAGTCGCCAAAGATCTGCAGATGCTTTATCCCCAGTCTCTCCGCTTTTCTCAAACCCAAGCACAGGGCTTCGTACTCCACCGTGTTGTTGGTACAGCTCCAAGCTAGCCTGTAGGTGTAGTCCTTCTGGATCCCGGTCGGGGAAACCAAGAGTACGCCTGCACCGGCGCCATTTTTGCATCGGGCGCCATCAAAGAAGAGCTGCCATAGTTTTTTTGGTGCAGGTCCTACTTCTTTCTTGGCTGACTGGTCAAGCCTCTCAGGCTGAATGACGGTGTAGCAGCCTTGCTCAGTCTCGATCATGGCGTTGAAATCCAGCAAGGAGAACTCATCCTCCACTTGCAACAGCTCAAGAGCTTGCTCTGTCATGTCTACCACCATCAGTTCTTCCGTTGTCAGCTGAACCATGCAGTACTGCGACTTTTCTCCGGGTATCTTTTGCACTAGAAATGTGGAAGGCTTATCGTTGTAGATCTTCAGTCTCCTTCCTTTGAAGGGCACTTCCATATGCGGTTAATCCAGAGACAGATACCCACCCAGCTTCGCAATGAACTCCCTGGAGAGACACATGCCGAAGTAGGGTTCCAAGTCGACAACCACGACTTCTTGAATGACCACTATGTCAAGAGCTTTGTGCAACCGGATCGGGATATCTTTAATGACACCGATTGTCTTGACAGGGGTGCCGTCTAGTTGCAGCACACCTTGGCTGCTCCTTGTATATTCATTCCCGATTTCGTCGCGGACGGCCCTAGGCATAACCGTTGTGGAGGCACCGGAATCCACCATACAGTTGTGTACTATATACCCTTGCATCCGCAATGACAGATAGAAGGGAGGTGGTTTGTTCTTCCCAGTGGCGGAGACTGTCAGGGGTTGAACCAAAACAGCACAGGCTGTATCTGCTTGCCATATTTCATGCTCTTCAAAGACTCCTGCAGCAGATCAACTTGCCCTGGGAGCAGAAGAGCGTCATACATGCTTATCCTTGCGGGAGTCCTCTTTAGCTCATCCACTATGCTTTAGCTCGAAGTGCTAGCTCTCTCCGTTTCTTTCGCAGGCTCATACTTGGTCCGGTATTTCTGCGTGGCTTCGACTCTCTGTCTCTTTGTCAGAGACGGATATCTCAGCTTCTCCTGGGCTTGTTCTTTGGTCTCAGCTGGAGGCTGAGCTGCGGGAGCTTTCGTTGCGGGAGGCTTGGCTGCAGGCAATTTTTCCTTGGCCGTGTAAGGCCACAGCCTCTTGTCAGGTGGTAGCCCAACAGGTTGCGCCTTTTCTCTCCTGGCGTATACCTTCAATGGCTTTGTGGGAGCTTCAACAGAATTTTTGTCTTCTTTGGTAGGGGGTAATGCCTGATATTCCTCTGGGATGACAAAGTTGCCTTAATCGTCTAGGATCATGTAAAGTTCTTCATATTCTATGGCGCTGCCCGCCAGAGTCTGGAGGTAATGCTGGTGGAGTGTGCAATATTTTTCTGAATGCGGGTCGTTGCACGTGGAGCACCAGTTAACCTGGTCGGAAGTGCCAGGTTGGTCCTCGATGGCAGCATTTTTTTTGCGGGGGCGCCTCCGAACTTGCCGTTCTGCGGCTTTTTTCTGGGTCCTCCTTTTTATTTTTTCCTGATGTTCATGTATTCCTCCCGTTCTTGGTTTTTCTATTTGTTTGCCTAGTTCCCAATGGAGGAGGTGCGGAATCGCGCATGAGGGGGGTGGGAGTCTTGGATAATGCGGAGGAGGAGGCGGCGGGTTAGGATAATGATTTGTGGCGGGTCGTAGGGATTTCGACCGGCGCCGGATTCCATTCTGTGGGGTTGCTGTCCTGAAGATGACGTCATCACCCGAGGCCGATGGGTCGGGATTGAGGAAAGTCGGGGTAATGGGTGGTGTACCCTTGCGGGAGTCTCGCCTATGGAGTTATATCCATTTTGGCTTGTTGGGCATCTTCGTACGGGGTAGGGAATGAGTCGACTCGGGCTATCTTCAACAACGGGATGTCGAGTTGAAAGACCTCGGTAGTGTGTGCGCGACTGTGAAGGTCGCGGTTGCGGGTACTCGTTCCAAGACCTCGCAAACCGTATGTTGAAGTCTTACACCTCCATTGGGGGTGTCGCTGGATGCTTTGGACCGATGCAACAAAGAGAGGGATCGGCGGACTCGTTGCATCCTTTCACGGCCGCGCCGTGGCGCCACCTCGTGATAGATCCCTCCGCGGAGATCTCCACTAGTGAGGCTTTCTCCTTAGGGAAGGGCCGGAGCGGTCTTGACACTCGTCGTAATGGAATGTAGGGCAGCCGGGCCGAATGTCCTGGATGTGTTCGTCGCCGTCTTGCCGTAGCCATCGTAGGTAGGGATGGACTTTAAGGCAGTGGGGGGCATAGCTTACTGTCCGACTAGGGCCAATGGCCCCGTGGGCTCTACCGTCGGGAAGAGATCATCGTCATTCTGCTGAGCAGCCATTTCTTCTTCTCGTCCGGTGGTATACTCGGTATCGGTACCTTCCGAGGATGTCGATTGCTCTTCAGCCTCGGCCTCTTCGATTTCGGGCTCGAATTCTTCTATGCGAGCTTGGTGGTCAGCCAGCCTGACACGCTCTCTTGGAGCGGCAATGTCAATTTCGTAAAGATCAGGCTGGTTTCCCGGATTCCTTGCTCTCCACCTTCTCGTTTGCATGAAGGCATTCGGACCGGTCTTCATGGACTTAGAGAATATTCAGGTACTTGCATAGTCGCTAGGTTTTCTGACTTCTAATTAGGTGATTGTGGGTTCGACTCCCACCGGGCGTGCCAGAGAAACTGTTGGTTACGAATCTTCCATTAGGAAAGGATTTGGTATAATGCGCCCCAGATTCGCCCACTAGATTGAACGGCCGAAAGGAAGGAATGCCTTCCGTTCCAATCTTCGGAGAAGGCCGGCTTCTTGTGGGTTTTTTTAGTGTTTTAGCTAAGGGTACAGGAAAGAGATAAATTGCGAAAAGAGATCCAAATATGATTGGAGTTGAGTGGGGGAATAAGCATCACGACAACGATCAATCACCACTACTAACAACAATTAAATACAAAACACACCATAGAAACGACGACCATCATGCATCCTATGTATCCTCTATCTATGCATTCCAGGAATACTTAATCATCAAATACTGGAATCCAGAGTTCAGTATAACAGTAAGCAATGAAATAAGAAACATGAGGCAGAAATGACAAGGAAAGGCAACATAAAAGATGATGACAGTAAGCAGAGCCAAGTATGTGTCTTGCATTCAGAAGCAAACGTATAGCTACAATGGTTCCCTAGGAGTATATTCCCCTTCCACCCTTTTACAATGAAATGGTGTGGCTATTTATAGCTCAAGTTCCCCCCGATTACAATTATGGTCACAAAGTCCCAGACCCGACAATAGCTGACAAAAGCGGCCAAAGAGCTGCTGATGCTGACTCCTGTCGGCGAGGACTGTACTTGCAACAAGCTCTCTCTGAAAGCTGTACAGCTACGTGGCAGTGCGTCGGGTGAAACTTCTAGTCAGCAAGATTGCGGGTAGCTGTGGTAGATGGAACTTTGCATCAGCTTAAATGGGGGCAATGGGCGTAGGTAATGCGGTCCATGCTTGTCCTTTTTCCCATCACATCTCCACTCGAATCCCGAGGCTGGACACATGTCGAATTCTGATGAGTGACACATGTCTGCCTTGAAAGGCAGTTTGTCCAACTTCGCCCAGGATCAGAGCGCCATCGGGTAGCGTAGGTGGGGAACAGCGCAGTCGGGGACGCCTCCGTGCCTTAGCCAATTTCTAAGCTGATTGATGGATCTTGCCCAACTGCGCACCGGTCAGAGGGCGCAGCCCGACTTCGCTGCGAAGTTGGGTTGCGCAGTTCAGCACTTGGTTGCTTCGGCCATTGTTCGGACTGCGCACAAAAGGGGGAGCGCACCTCGACTTCGCTGCGAAGTCGGGTTGTGCTCCGAAACTTAGTTGAATTTTGAAAACACTGTTTCCAAAGTGCGCACAGGAAGAAGAGCGCACGCCGACTTCGCTGCGAAGTCGGGTTGCTCTGACACTTATCAGCTTGTTTCCGCACTTCGCATTCCCTAGTGCGCTCCAACTTGAGGGCGCACCCCGACTTCGCTGCGAAGTCGGGTTGCGCCTTAACACTTAGAATTTTTCAGGGAGTACTTGCTCTGTTTTGGGAATTTGACTGGGGGAGGTACAAGGGAAAAAGGGAGGAATGAAACTGAAGGAAAGGGAGAAAGGGAAAAGTGGAGAAAGGGAAAAGGAGGAGGAGGGAAGGAAGAGCAACATACTTACAAAATTTGAAAACATGGCACCCCGTGCAAAATGTGGCAACAACTCCCTTACACTGGTATGAATTCCATACAGGCCGAGGTCCATGGCATACAACCTTTAGCCCTTTCGGACCTCTCTATCCATAATGCCCTGTCCGGACCTTGGCATAGCTTCACTTACTACGGGCGTACCTATTCTTAAAATGGCACCCATTCCCAATTGTCCAAAATATTTTCTATAGGTGTATGATCCCTCCTGCTTAGAGTGATTAAGCCCAAAATATTTTCTATAGGCGTATGATTCCTCCTGCTTAGAGTGATCAAGCCTTAGCTTAGAGTGATTAGGCCTTAGTTTAGGGTGGATTATGAGTGATTAGAATTACCTTCCAATGGGAGTGCTTAGTAGGAGAAGCGCTCCCTCCAATAGAGTGCTTATGAGTGATTCCTCTCCAGCATAGAGTAGCTTATAAGTCTAGTGCTTATATAGAGAGTAATCCCTTTCCGCCAAAGAGTAATTCCTTTCCGGTCTGTAGGCGTAGATTCCTCGACCTTATGTAGAGGTCGGCGTACAGTTCTGTAGGCGCTAGTTTTGACCTGGCCGTTATCAAAATTCAAAGCTTAAGAGCTTTCAATTAATGATTCGGAAATAAAGGTGACTTTAAATTAAAGAGCAGGTAGGCCATCAATGCCCTTTTAAAATAGAGAGCCTTCCATCCTTGACAGAATGAAAATCCTTCCATAGCTCAGATTCTCTCGATGCCTAACAAGCTATTCCCCATATCGGTCAAATACTTTTTCTATTCTTTCTACAATCCCTCGCATACGGACATGTGGGGTAGACAGGTAAAAATGCTCAGGCTCTCTCCTGAACCGACATCAACCCAGGTCAGACCTTCCTATCTACCCTTTAAGAGCTGGGTATTTTCCACTCATTCTCTTCCATTCCTCTTTTCCACTCTGTCCCAACTTCAGCTTACTTAAGCCTTTCGCTCTGCCCCGACTGCCTCTATTCTAAAAAGGTACTCTTTAACAACTCGACGCCGAGTAGAGAGTTGCGGGATTGGGCGACCCGAATTTCTTATAAGCTCGGGAGACGTCCCTTTCCCTTTATGTGAAGACCAGCTTCTCCATCCCGACACACCCCAAGGGCCGAACGAGAATCGTGGTCCCACCGTTATCCCCCAATCACAGTGATGCAATATTCATATCAACATCTCGTTATATGAATAGTAAAAACTTCCCACTCTTTTGAGGTGATCCATCATATCAACATCTAATCTACCCAATAAAAACTTAATCTACACAATAAAGGTCGCTTGCCATATGAATATGTTACTCTCACCATGGTAGAACCATATTCGAACCTTTTAAAATACTCTTTAAAAAACCCATAAGCTCTTTTACAATATTTAAAGAGCTCGGGCGTTTTTTTTTAAAGAGCTCTCCCCTCCTCTCTAAAAAAGACAAAACTCCTTGTGATATTTAGAGCAAAACAAAAACCTTAAAATATAACTAGAGCTGTTTAAATTGAAAGGGCTCTCCATTTTAAAAAAAGCTCTCGCCATTTTGGTGGGCAAATTTTTGTTTGGACCCTTCTTCCGCACTCTGTCCTTTGTTTTAGAGAGAGGGCCCCTCCCCTTTTTAAAACAAGAGCCCTTTAAATTGATTTGAGTTGAATTGAATGGCAAAGCCCTGAGCCCTTTTTAAATAGAAAGCCCAAAACGCTTTTAATTTAATTTAAAGAGTCACTCTCTCTCCTTTGTTTAAGAGAGAGGGGCAAAGGAGAGGGAGCTTATGATTTTTAAGAGGTTTTTAAAAAGAGGTCGGGTTATGGCTATTAAAGAGCAAAAATATAGAGGGGTTTCTCGCTCTAGAAATCGCTCTGATCGACTACATCCACAACCGGGAGAGTACCTTCTCAACCAACTCTCACAAAATCGCCCTCAACCTATTGATTCATGTACTCGATCGATAAACATGTAACCACCCCACGGTGACCGACCTTTAAATAAATGTCCATATGTAATAACGATTCATTGGGAAAGGGAAAGCTTAGTGTGAAGGTTGCTCCCATACAGTTCGGTTAAGCCAGTGATATTAAAAGCGTCTCGCTCTTTAGAACCTTTATAAATGGTAATGGACTCCTTTTCAAATAGAGAGGTTACATCTCTATTTTAAAAGCTTGCGGAACCAAAAGTCTTAAAGCATTTTTAATTTAATTTAAAGAGTGAGATCGGGTAGAGCTTATTCACTTGAGTGGGATCGGGTAGAGCTTAGAGTATTCCAGCTGTTGATCAGCTGCAAAGAATGCGCCCTCTCTATTTTAAAAGGTTCAGCGGGTTCCATAGCACCGAAAATGTATTGATGCCTAAGTGAGTGACCCTTTTTGAAATAGAGAGCAGCTAGCGACTAAACACTCATTACCTGAGGCTTATGTCTAACCTTTTTTAAATAGAGAGAGCGACTGGATCCATTATATCAGTCAGAATTTCTAGAAAAGATTCAAAATAGCTAGCTTTCGGACGGGCGGGTAAGCTTCATGTTCTCTACCATGACGACTAGGAATTTATTCAACAACTATAAATAAATAAATAATTAAGGCTTCTAAACTATAGAGGTTTTTCTCCGACCGACAGAACCGGAGCGAAACAAAAGACCTTGAAACCTCTCAGTAATCTCTTGCTCGTCACTAGTGAAGAACTACAAAGAATTCGAGAGATCAAAGGTGGTTTTTCCACGAGGATTGATGGGACCTTTCATTCGATACCGGGACGACCCTCTATTTTAGAAGTGAGGAGTACTCCCAAAAAAGGTCAACTGCTCACAGAAGCTCGGGTTGTAGGATGCGTTCCTCTCTCTGTGTTCGCGCGGTCTATTCCAGATTCTATTCCCATTTATACAACTGGGTGGGCGAGCTCTCTATCTATAACATGAGAACCTTACTCCGATATCAATCGCTCAAAGAAATAAAGGGTTAGAGTTTTTTTAATGTTAGCTCGTAAGGTTTAAGGTTTCTCAGATCGCTCCGCCCGACGGCGGCTATTATATTAAAGGGTTGTAAAGGGCTCCCATCACCTTTTAAAACAGAGAGTGTAAAGGCCCCTTTTTTAAGCCAAGGAGGCTCTCTTGTCGGGAGCCCATTATTCGCTAATTGAACTCCTATTCCTTTTGGTGGGGCCTTGCCTTGGATCAATAGCGATTATAGATAGAGAGCTCCGTTATAAATTAAAGGGCGCCCTCTCCCCCACCCCCACCATTTGAAAGGGCCGGGCCTTTTTAAAATAAAACATGGGGGTTGTTAATACGTATATAAGAGAATCGACTCCCTCTCCCCTCGAAAATAGAGAGATAATCGAAGAGCTCTCTTTTAAGACTCTCTATCCTTGTTTTTAAAAGCAGAGAGGGGCCTCTATTATACACGGGGCCTGGCTTGGCCTGGCTTTTTCAATAAGGGCCCCTTCTAATTTAAACCTCTTAATTTTGAGTTTAGCCCTTTTAAATTGAAATTAAACCTGAGTTGACCCCTTTCAAATAAAACCCCTTTGAGTTGAGCCCTTTCAAACCCCTTTTGAGAGCCCTTTTAAATCCATTTTGAGTTGAGCAAGGGCCCTTTCAATTTCAAAAGCCCCCCTATTTTGAGCTCTTTAAAGCATATATAAAACGACTCTCTTGTTCCCTTCCTTTTAGACTTAAGGTCGAGTGTTTACCTCAAGGACCGCGTTAAAACTTTAAGATTACCAGAGAGCTCTTTAGAAAAAACTCCAGTCGAGAGCTTATCTAGGTTTAAAAGGTTGGTCGAGTGCGGCTTGTTTGCCTTATAAACAGAGGGCTCTTTATCTATAACCGAGCAGCCTTTCGCTTTTTAAGAGCCTAAAGGTGATCTCTTAAAATGAATCGAGACGTTTCCAGGTCCCTCTCCCTCGACCTTCTCGATCCATCGATCGAATGCATAAATGACCTCTTTAAAACATGTGTTGTTATGCGAAGAGCCTCTTAAGTTTAATAAAGGATGACCTCTTGAGTTAATAATGGGAGGGCGCATAAGAGTGATTCTATCTCGACCGTTAATAAAGGGGGGCGCATAAGCATAAATGACCTCTTAAGATTATGGATAGAGAGCTTGACCGCTTAAAGTTTTAAAAGGGTTGTTTGTTATAAGTACTCGACCTTTCTCCCCTACCCCTCGACCTCTCTAAAAGATCGAGTGCTTTCCTCTCCTCGTTAATATAAGGCGGTTGAGTGCATCGACCAAGGGAAATAGATTCTTTGCCTGGTGCCCGTGGGAATGGGCTGTCTCACCTCCTTCCCCTGGAAATTCAATCAATCTAGGTGCTGAGATCCCTAATCGGGAATCAAATCAATCTCGGTGCTGAAATCCTGAACTCTATCCTGTTTTGAAATCTTGGTGAAACGAATGTCACGACCCAACTTGATGCTCTTCAGTTATAGTTGAGTTGGTTTGGGCGGTTCAATGCCATGATGTCCATTAAGATGGGATACACGGGCGATTTTAAAGCTAAGACCAAACCCGTATTTCCTATTTTTATATATAAGGGGCACATAATCTTTATCAACCATTCTCGCTGGCATTCTCAACCCCTTAAGCTGTTTCTTTCGTCGAGTTGTTTTTTTCCCTCTAATCCAAAAAGCTCGAGAGTTTCTTTGGTCCAATATTCCCTCCCTCCTCTCGGCTCTCTCTCTAAAACAACGGAGAAGAGGTTTTTTCGAATAGAGAGCCAACCCAAGTCACTGCTATAGTAGCATTCTTAAAAAGGTCGGTAAGTCTTAAAGGGAATATAAGTTTCATTAGAATTAATATGCCTAGCTAGGGCTCTTATAAGATTGTATTTTGAGTAGGAAGTACCGTCCAGAATGATTATCGCTGGAGTAACCTTTAAAAGCAAGCTCCCGATTGAGGGAATGTCGAGAAGTATGGATGGATTCAAATGAATACACAGTTGGTGGGCTCTTTAACAACACTTGACTGGGAGGGATTTCTCGGTGAAGCCAACCCAAAAATGAATTGAGAATTGGCTATGACTTTGATTGTAACTTGTAACCTCTTAAAATGCCCTCCTATTTTGAAACTTTTTAAGGGGATCTCACCCCACTCTCAAAATAGAGAGCCTCTTCTTTTTCAGGGGTGGCTAGATCGCTCTCTATTTTAAGGTGTCTCGATAAAGGGATTTCCTTCTTTGTAGTAATGGGATTTGTGAAGTCATACGGAAACCATGATGGCCGAGCTCACTGACGACACCTTTATCTGCCACACATGCTTAGTTAGCCATCAGAGTTGGACCTTTTAATTTAAAGGGACCCTGTCTCATATAATATTGCGTGACATATTTCAATTCGCTTCACAGAACCACCTTATAGATAGAGAGCTTATTCACCTTTCTTTCATCCACTACCTTGATCTCAGGGACGACCCCCTCTCCCCTCCATTTTAAGAGAGGGAAAAGAATCAATTCATATGTAGTAGATAATAACAAGGACTCAACCTCATAGTCTTGCAGCTGCTCTCCCTTCTTCGCCATGTTCGACGTCATGAGGCAGTCGCCCTGTTTGTGTCGATCTTATTCTTATTGTTGGGCCTTTTAGAATAGAGGGGGCGCGACTGGCTATTGAATTCAAGTTTGTTCCTCCGCTGCTATCTCTTCGGGGCTAGAATGGATGAGGTCTATACCAACTATGGAGGGGTGGGACCGACGAAAACTTTTATATCAGGTCTTCTTCGACCTTTTAGGGTTTCTAGTTTCGAGAGAGGTGGTGCATTCCTTATTGATCAAACCTTCTATTTATTGCGGTTATTCTTCTTATTATATTGAAAGCCCTCTCTATTTTAAAAGGCTGAAATGCGCCCTTTATATTTAAGGTCAATTTTCTATAGCCCTTTTAGAATAGAGAGGGAGAGGCGGCAAGAGAAGAGAAAGCCGCCTCTCCTAAAGAAAGAATGAAAAAGCAAGCTCAAAAATTGAAACTCTTATTTTGTATACGGGTGCTCTCTATTTTGAAAGGGGTGGATATCAATCTGCCCTTTTGATTTAATGGGCAACTTCAATTTTGAGGTTGAATGGGAAAGGTATGGAATGGTATCGTCTCCTCTAAAGGTATTTTATTTCGAAGTTCGTTTCTCCCACATTCGAAAGGTACTAGCCTGTCTGGTTGGCCCATGATTCATTCATTGGGGGTAGAATCCAACGACAAAGAAAAGGTAGAGTCCCCTCCCATTGTATAAACTCGATCAACTAGAGACGGGAGATGACCCCATGAAAAATCGTTGGAAAAGATAGCTTAAAAGCCCCTTTTTAAAACTCAGAAAGGCAAGCCGTCTCCTTATGAATATTCGAGTCCCCGACCGGTTGTTAGAGGAAGGTCCGTTGCACTAGCCTTTATTGGACAGGTTGGACACAAAGGGTGGATCCCCCCCCATATGTAGACACAAAATCTTATAAAACTTTTTTGAGAGGAACGAACCTTTCCATCTATAATCCTCTGACCTCAAATATCACTTATTTCCGAAAAAGAAAACAAAACTGAAGGATTTTATTAGATAGACGACTGATCCTTATTTAAAATGGAGAGGGCTTATAGAGAGGGTTCCGTTATACTATAAAAATAAGTTGTTCTCTCTTATTCCAAATCCTTATATAAAAGTACTTCTCTTTAAAAGTGCTCTATTTTAAAAGGGCGCCCTCTCCCCCACCCCCACCCCACATTTCAAAGGCAAAGGGAAAAGGGCCCTTATAAAATAGAGAGGACCCAAGATTTTATTTTAAAGGGGTGCGGGTATTCATGCCCTTATAATGATTTGGGTCGGCTGATCCCTAAGAGAGGATAGAGAGCTTTCTAGTGATGGCGTTTCTGGTGCCTTTTCCCTTGGGTATTCATGCTCCCCTAGTTAGTTAGACCGCCTCCAGTGATTCCTTATAGTCACCTCTCTTTCCTTATAGTCACCTCTTTTCAAAAATCTGGGCCGATTCATCGTATCATTTCCCCTCTCATCTTTGCCGAGTAAACCAACTTAATTCGAGCCTCCGTAGCTCTAAAGATAATGCCTCCTGCCAATCCAATCAAAGTGTTCTAGTTGTTAATGCGTATGGACACAGGGGCCTCTCTCCATCTATAGTCTTGAATGGCATAGGGATATGGATTAGGATTTGGGCATCGGCAACTCCTCTTTATATTCCAGGGAAAGAGCAACGTTTTAATTTAATAAGGTAGAGGGCGAGATCGCAGCTTTGAAATGCCCTCTACCTTTTAAAACCTCACCGGCAGACAGTGGTTGATCTCCCTTTTTCCCGCATCCCGATTATCATGCCCTCTCTTTTAAAAGCGGCTTTGTCCTACTTTTTCGGAATAATACAGAATCATCACTGGAACCGTTGTTAAAAAAGAGGCTCACTCGACTTGAAAGGTTTTTTTTAATTAATGAACTCTTTTTATTTCTTATCGGTAGAGCACTCTTGCTATTGAATATTAAGAGGAGGTCAATTGAAGCAAGCACGCTCAAGATAAAAATTTCTTCAGTTATTCAATCCTCTCTCTTTCTAAAAATAAGGAAGGACCAGCTATTTAAATGACATGCATATGAAAGGAAATTTTCATATCTCCTTTTAAGATAAAGAGGGGACTATGCCTAGATTTCCTGAGAAATGACAATTTCATCCATAAGACCAAAACCTCTCTATTTTAAAAACCCTTTTAAACATGGGGACTCACCTCACTGATGTTAATTGTCTGTATAAAAATATCTTTTATAAAATGTGGGTTGAACAATCAATATGGTCTTGTGTTAAAAAGATCTATTTTGTAATAAAATATTCTTAATATAGTGTGATCATCTTAAATAGATCTATCTTTCCCCTCCCCTCCCCTCCCCTCCCCTCTATTTATAAGGTAAGGGCAAGCCTCTTAAAATTAGAATGGGCAACCCAAGCTACCTGAGACAAAGAGAATAAGGAACTTTCCCTCCTAAGGTATAATCCGTTTTAACAACTCCGAGCCCCAATCTATAAGGTTTTATTTGCCCGTATAAACGGTGAGGAGGGGAGAGCTAGAATGATTCATTTTAAAATCCTGGTTCGCTGTCGCTTTAGTGCTTTAGAGATATACACGCTCTCTATTTTAAAGACAAAGCGTGGGAGTCTTTAAAACCTTAGGTTATTCTTTTCAGAATCAACTATTAACGCTTTAAGCTACCCTATTTTAAAACAGAGAGGGTGTCGCTATCTTTAAGGGGTTATGGATAGAGAGCATCGAGAGCGGAGGACTAAAGTAGCAGATCGAGGCAATGCTTTTTTGGTCGACAACCTTATATGAGAGGGGCCAACTTGCTATTAAAATAGAGAGCTGAAGAGCTCGCATGTCTTTAAAATAGAGAGGGGAGCTTTTAAGATATAAAAGCGATCTCCCTTCTTAAGGTTGCTATCCAAAAAAGGTTCTTTCATCAAGGTTCGGGTCAAGCACACCTTAAACCCCTTTACCGTTTTTAGCCTTAATATCTCCCCCTTTTAAAATAGAGAGGCCCCTTTTTGAAACAGAGAGGCCGGAGCCTCTCTATTTTAAAATAAAACTGGTCGGGAGGAGATTTCATGAATAAGAATAAAATGATGCCAGCCCAGCTTTCAGAATAGAGAGGTTCTTGATGATCTTCATGAACCTTTTATATTATAAGCGAAATCTATTCCACTTAAGATGGGGAGCTTAATAATTGAGAAGGTTCGGGGTTTTTATTTGGCAGCTCGCCCCTCTCGAATCCCGGGGCGCCGCCTCTCCATCCTATCCGGGAAAAGACTAGAAAGGAGCTTTGCCTTAGAACCTCTTATATTATAATGACAAAGCTCTTATAACTTTTATTATTACATGGATAATGATTCAACACTATTCAAATCGGCAAGACCCCACCCTTTGTATTTTGAGCAGACATCTTTAGATTAATTCATTTCTTCGAAGCTCGGGAACAACCATAAATCGTTCAGGATTCCCCCCATTCCGCTTAAAGCCCCGATCAATAACCACCCTCTATTTTGAAAGGTGTCGATACTCGCTTCTTTATCTTCAGGTCAAATTCCATCGGAATCAATAAGCAAGCGCTGGCCCCTCACAATAGCGAGGAAGGTACCTACCTCCTTCCATGCGTCCCGCTACGCTATGATCGACCTAGGGAATCCATCATATATGCTAAATCAACTTGAGCAATCTACCCACTTCTCCTTCGCTCAGGAAGAGAATTCGAGGAATTGAAGAGGGCTAATCACCCTGGGCCAAGCCCCACAATCCCCCCTTCGGGCATAAGGAGTATCATATATGAAGAAACGTCGGGGCCAGGCACTCGAATTTCGAAAGCTACAGGAGAGGGGTAAACTTAGTACCTTAAGAATATTGGGGGGCTTTTTTTGAAAGACATGAAGTGCTCCTTGTTTAAACGCCAGACTTTTAAAGAGGGGGCCTCTCTCCCCCACCATTTAAAAGGGCAAAAGGGGAAGAATTTTATTTTATTTTATTTCGCCGCTGCTGCATTCAAGAAAGAAGCCCTTTTTAAGAGCGTCGTTCCCTCTTAGGAACTTAAAATAGAGGCGCCAAGGTAGCTCTGATTTGTCCAGAAACCTACCTCTATTTTAAGCTAAGCGGGGCCTCTCTATTTTAAGGTTGAAAGCGATAGACTGTAAATCTGTATATAGAGGTTATTTCTTTCTACCTCATGCCTTATTAAAAAGTTCTAAAGCTCTTCTTTAATAGCCGCCATACTTGGCCGCTTTTTTCAAGATAGTTACTAGCTCATGATCCAACTCCATGGTATCGGAGCCCTTTCAAATCAAATCAAATGGTGGGGGTTTTGTTGGGCTGAATTGATTCATATAGGCGTAGAGATGAAGCTCTGAAAAAAAATGGAGGCTTAAAAAATGTTTATAAGATCGGTAAATCTACGAAAAAGGGCACATGCCAGTACTTGCGAATCATGCCCTACCTTTAAATGGCGATTTGGCTTTGACGAGAGAATGTTACACCATTTAAGATGTCGCCACACTTTGTACCCATCTGAGCTCTCGGTTGAAACTTGGAATCGAATACATAGGTGGTAAAACTTCTTCCCATGATTCCTTACCCCAAGGCAAGCTTATGACTATGAGGACCATCATTAAAAGGTTAATCTCGGAAGCACGTTGAAGTAAGGTTGATACCCATACCATAAAAGTTTATTTAATATAATATATAGAATTCGCCTTACGGTGGTAGGAGCTATTGATTAGATAGAATTCGCCTTACGACAGTAGTAGCTAGTGATTAAAATGAACTACTGTTGTTTTTGTCCCAGAAAAGCCCTTCAAACTTTGAGGTTCTGCTGAATTCCCATACCTTTTTATAGGGGTCGCCTCCTCTATTGAAATAGAGAGCAAGCTTTTAAAATAGAAATAGGAAATGATTTGCCACGAGAAAAGCTCTTTAAATTTTGAGGTTCTCGCTCGAGGCCTTTAAATTAAATTGAATTAAATAGCTATTAAAACCCTCTGTTTTGCCCCTTTTTACCCTGGCCCCATGTTTCATTTTGTTTGAACTCCACCCTGCCCGTTTTCAAAAGCCCTTTAAAAGACTTATTTTAGGGAGAGGGGCTTTTCTTTTCCTTTTCAATGGCTGTTTTGCTTTTATAAAGGAGGGGGGTGCTTTGAAATATACGCAGCTGGGGGATGGCATTGATTGGTTTATTTAACGGGAAATATTTAATAATAAAAAAGGCTGCATATAACCATAGTAGTTTCTAGGATATTTATAGCTAGCAACATAGAAGGATTTTTCCATCCCACACCCTCGCATTAAATTAAAGAGGTTGGTTTTTTAAAAAGGGCGAGCTCGAGGTTATTTTAAAGTAAAGAGGTTTTTTGAAAAGCTAGCTAGTGGCATATTGACTATCTCCAACTAGTGGCATAGAATCATTGTCCTCCGTCCCTCGAGTATAGAGAGCTGGTGAAATTACCAAAAAGGAATAAGAATAGAGAGCTGTCCCATTGTCAGTCTTAGGAGTGAATGATATCTCTCCATGAAGGAAGAGATCAATGAATAGCTAGTGGCATATTAAAAGCGTATCCCTTTTATCCATGGATAAGGGATTGGCTAAACTCAATTTTTAATTGGCTCAACCGACTCTTTAATTTGAATATAATGCTGGGATTATTAAAGGGAAAGGCTCGAGGGGTTATTAAAGAGAGAGAAGGGAGGGCCATTTTTTAATATTGAATATAATCCATCTCTTTAAAACAACAGAGGTCGCCTTTTCTTCTACTTTCACCTTACCTCACAATAGAGAGGAGAGCTCTCTATCTATCTATAACCGAGCTCTCCTTTAAACAAACCTGAGGAGAGGGATCCCCATGTTTAAAAGGGTTTTTAAAATAGAGGGGAGAGGCGGCCTCTTTAATTTAATTTAAAAAGGGGCGACCAGAAACCCTCGATTTTTGCGTCGATCTTATTTTCTCATTTTAAAGAGGTGGACGAAGGGATTTTTAAAAGCCTCTCTTCATAAGGATCCGAGTATCTTCTATATACGCATTAACCTCTCTATCTATAATCGTAAATGATGAATAACTTCGAAAGCGAGCTAGAGTCTTCTCTTCAATCGCTCTCAAGCCTCTCCTCTCTATTTTAAAAGGGAAAGCTCCCCTTTAATAAAACCTTTCAAATCTCATGCTAATTCCTCTCCCGGTTCACATTCTAAAGTCGTTCATGCCAGTGGAGCCCTTTAAAAGTATGGCTATTAAAGCCTTTAAAATAGAGAGGCTTCTTCCTCTTAAGATTACTTTAAATACTCGAGTGCTTTTTTTGATGTATAACCGGGCAAAGCATTATAAAAATAGAGAGTCGCCTTTTAAGAGCCTTTTAAAACAGAGAAGAGAGGTGAGGTTGCTTTTTTAATGAGGGTGCCCCGGTTTTTAAAGAGTGAAGATAAAGAGGCTCTTTGATAATAGGTGGGACTCGGTGTAGAACAACACAGGTGAATAACAACATCTATTCGTCGTTTATATATGTTGAAAGCTTTTATTTTATGTCAAGAGATTTCAATTCTAAGGCGAGCTCTCCCGGTTCTTTCGGTTCCTTTCAGCATAAAAATCGTTTGGTCGATAAGCAGAGCCTTTAATTTAAGAGCTCACTCCCCCGATGATATAGTTCGTTCCCATTCACGCATTAATTATGAAGTCGGCCGAGCCCGTATGGCTATTAAAGCCTTAATGGTTCTTCCTCGACCTAGAAATGATCTTTCCCGTCCGCATTTAAAGCTCATCAAAGATCTAGATGAATCATTTGGGTCGTTAATGCCTCAATCAAAACTCACCTTTATAATCCTCCCTCTTAAAATGTACCTACGAGTTGAGCCATGGAGCTTTTCAAGTCGTCTAAAAGCTTTTAAATAAGACTAGACGACCATATTAATTAAAGTTGTTTGCCGATAACCAAATGTCTTAAGAAAAGCCCCATCTATAAGCTTTTACCTATTAAAGAGAGAGCTCTCCTCAGGTTTGTTTCAAGAGAGTAACCTTTGATTTTACTCAAAGGCCTCGACTTATTAATTCGAGTCGAGTCGAGCTTATAATTTAAAAGCCATTCCTCTCCTCTTTGTTTAAAAGGCATAAGGTTCATTGGCTTTTTATAAGGTTCATTAGTCAGTTAGTTAGACCCGTGGATGGATGGATAAGTTGACCTATCGATAGGATCCTCTTCGGATTAGAAACGATTTCCAGCCTGCCGCTCCCTTATAGCTATTAAGAAGATAATAAAACACCTCTTTCTATATAAAACCGCACTCGAAGACTTGAGTTCCGGGTGGATCGAAGACTTGAGTTCCGGGTGGATCGAAGACTTGAGTTTAGACCTTTAAATTTAAAGGTTCATCAAATCCACCCTAATGAATAGTTAGGTCCTTCCTCGACTTGATGACATTTCAAGTTTGACGGGGCTCTCTATCCTTGTTTTTGCTCTTCTTCAAAACCCCGCTTTCGGAACTATTTACTTGAGTGAGATAGCGGGGAGTGGAATCGTGTAGAACTAGCAGAGTGCATGCGAAGGCGGAGCAAGACAAACAGGTCTTGAAGGACCGAACCCAGACCGGGGGTTGAAGGGGAAACTATTGACGCGTCATCGAACAAAATCCCTTCATAGTGGACTTGACCACCTCTCAATCCAAACCCCTTCATCGTCACCTACCCATCCCTTCCATCGTCATCTCAAACGATTTCCGTCATCTCATCTGATCAAACCTCAACCGCCATCTCCACTCAAACCTTAAAATAGAGAGGGTCCCGTCCCGTTAAAATAGAGAGGGGAGAGGGAGAGCGGAGGGAAGAGGTGTTGTTAAGAGCGGTTCACCTAGTTAGCTTAATTTAAGGTGAATTTGTTCTACCATGATGCCCTACTATTCGACATGAACCAGAGGGCGCTTCTTTTGATAAGTAATTATTCCTACATCGCATGTCCCAAAATCGTCAACATCCAATTATGCTGAACTGCACTACCCAGATAGGTATATGCCTAAAAGGCTATTACTGAAGCCGCGCTAGGATTACTACCCACCTTCCTTCCACTCAGTTAGATCGCATCTAGGTTCGGGATGTTCTCCTCCACCATACCGTAGGGGATATGCTCTCATCCGTGTCTAGGGAAGTATTCTTATTGTGCCTTTCATTTCCCAGCCCTAAAATAGAGGGGCCAATCACCTCTCTATTTTAAAAGAGTGGGCTTGAGCTTCAGTGGAGGAACCTTAGCTTACTCTTTTAGAGAGCACGACCAGATAGAAGGACAAAGAGATAGCACTATTATATCCGTCAGCTGATGCCCTTAAAAAGAGAGGGGACGCTCCTCCCCCCTCTATTTTAAAGCTAAAATAACCCCAATATTTCTGTTCTATAGATAGAGGGGTTCGAATCGCCTCTTCTGAGTCAAGGAAGAAAAACCTTTTAGCCGCTTATGAACCACCCTTAGTTTTCAAGGGGTGGTCCACTCCTAAAAAAGCTTCCTCTATCTTTGAAATAGAGAGCCATCGCCCCCTCTCTTTTTAAAGGTTCGACGAATTGATTAGATCGAGGAAGGAATATGCATATCTTATGATGGAACTCCTCAATCGCTCCATAGCTTTTTGGATGGCTACGCCTTCGAAAAACCTGGACTTGAGGGGCCACTATAGTTATCGATTTGTCCCACCTATCTTAAAGCGCACGCATCTCCTCCTCAATCTCATATTTTCACTTTCGATAGGAGAAACGAACTCAGAGCTATGCGGAACGACTTTTTCCCAATCCCAAGGCAAAGGGGATGTTATCACTCCCTACAACTCATTGAAATCAACATAGGAAGACTCGCAGAATGCTGAGGTAGAGTAGAATCCGTCTTGTTTCAATTTTGAACCATACCTAAAAGCTATGGCTCTTAAAGCCTTTTTAAAATAGGGAGAGCACTCTCCCCTTTTAATAGAGAGAGGTGAAAAAGGAAGAGGAAGCTATCTATTTTAAAAGGAGCTTACTCATCTCCTCACCACATCGACATCTACTGATAAAGCCCTTTAAATATGGTTCAGATCTCCCCTCCATTTTGAAAGGGAATCCTTAAAGTTTAGAGAGGACACCTACAGTAGAGGAAGAAAGACCTTTAATTTAATAGGTATGCACCATTATACACCTAGCCCTTCTTGCTCCTCCGGCCTACCTATTTAATCTTAAGAGGTGCAAAGCACCTCAAAAAATAGGGCGCTAATCCAACCTCGGTTATAGATAGAGAGCCCTCTTGCCTCCCCTATGTTTTAAAGGCTAAAGGACCCTTTTTAAGACATGAGCAAAATAAAAGGCTAGAATTTAATCTTAAGCAGGAAGGGCATTTTGAAGCTCAATCGGATGATAATATATAGGGCCTGGAAGCTATCCATAGATTTCAATCGACCGAAACCCTCTCTGTTTTAAAAAGGGAGCCCCCCCACTCTTTTTAAATGAAATGGGCCCTCCCTTTGTCTTTTAAATGGTGGGGTTGGGGTGGAGCCATGCTCTCCATTTTTAAAAGCATTCTAAAAGGGTCCCTTTTTGTTTTTAAGATGAAAGATCGCTTCCTATAAGTCTATTTTGATCATCCATTATCTCATATCGCTATGCCCATCTCTGCCTTTTTATTTAAAGAGGGGTCCTATCAACCTACACTAGAATAATTGGATTAATTATGCCCACCTACCCGGACTTATCTCACCCGATCACTTGCTACTTACCTTCCATCACATCGACCATTAGTTTTAAAGGCCTACCTTTCCCCATCATTTTCTTACCTTTGCCACGCTTCCCACAAAGTATCTATTGATCCGAAAGATTCGGAGTGACCTCTTAAAAGGAAGCAAGCTATTTTTAGGGTAAGGTGGGAAGAGCAGGACAATCCGGGCCAAATCATAGTCCATCTTAGAAGAGCATTTAATTGCCATTTAAGCTCGCCCTTCTCGGAATTCAAGAACAAGGTCAAGTACTGGTGTCGTGCCCCTCCTCTTTTTTCAAAGGTACTACGAGATCCAACCAATTCATATGTTATTTAATGCCCTGGTTGCTCTCCTTGCAGCCCATCATCCAATGCCGCATCGGTGGACTATCAGATCCTTATCCATATCCGTCACATGCTCCACCTTTAGAATTTTAAGAGGTAGATTTTATTATCGTGCGGCATCGATGTTTGAATTTTAAGGTGCCGCTCAGCTAGATTTATTCGTTGAGATCCATCGAACCTTTTGGATTATTTCGGGAGTGCTCTAAAGCAAAAGTTATCAGCCTCTACTCTATAAGTTATCATATCAAGCATGTGCTGTTTCACATATATCTAGAAAGTGAAATCTAAAATTTTAAAAAGGGATTAAGATCGCCCTGAAGATCGACTTCGAGATCCTCATTTTTAGCGTTGTTTCATATATATAGAAAGTGACGTCGAAAAAGACAGCCTCCTAAAAAAGGTACCTCTCTATTTCAAAAGGGGTGCTCTATATGCACTTTCAAAATCTCGTTCTTGGTACCTCTCTATTTCAAAAGGGGTGCTCTATATGCACTTTCAAAATCTCGTTCTTGGATGAGTTGAGCTTTCCTTTCCAAAATTGAAAGGTCGTTTCCCTTTTTTAAACCGTTTTAAAAATATGGGGAACCTGTGGTTGGATATTCTCGAATCCATCTCTTCCCTATCCACAAAACGTTCTCTAGCCCTTTTTACTGAAAGGGCTCTTTGTGAGCCCTTTAAGAGCCATCAAGCTCACCTCTTTAGGGAAGGATATTCATTCATCTCTTCCCTCCGGCTCGCCCCGTGGAGCAAACCCAAGTCTTATGTTAAGGGCTAGCCCACCCAAAGAATCTATCCCTGTAATATCCTAAGCCTCAACCGAAATCCCCAGATTTCTTTAAATTAAAGAGCCCTCTCTATTTTAAAAAGGGGAGAGAGTCGTTCTCTATTTTAAAAGGGGTCAATGGGGGAGGCAATTCATCATTGATCAAGAGCCCAAGCCCTTGTTTTTGCTCGTTAGAGATAGAGAGCCTGCCCAGTCACACCCTTTTTATTATAACGCGAAAAGACTCGTTTAAATACATTTCCCCGATAGCGTGACAAAATCGGCGGCCGGTGCAGAAGCAGGAGTGTGCTTCCTCCGGGTAAAGGTGGACCGGTCCGTGGAGCTACACGATCGGACTGGCGCAGATGGCTAAGTACTAAAGCGGGGGTGGCCTAGCCAAAAAGCTGAGTGTCCAATACAATGGAACTCCCGCCCTCCTCAATCTCAAAAGCCCATAGAAGAAGGGCCACTATCGAGAGGCAAGCGCTCAGTGAGTCGAAGGAATAGCACTTGGCCAAGGACGCATTTCAGATTGCAACGTTGCGGTTTTTTTAAGGGATAACCACTCCTATGGGCCACGCGAGTCAACTGGTAATCAACACCGGGATCGCCTACTCTTGTACACCGTTATTGATGAAAGAACGTTCTCCCACCGATAATAAAGCAGATACTTCTCTTGTAAGGTGCGAAATAAAGAGCCATGAACGAGGTACTTTAAAGTCATCCAATCCGGAATTTAAAGCCCTTCTCAAGATAAGTTCAGGAGCTGGCTTCGAGAGATATCATGAGCGAAGCGCAGTTCCTGAACGCTTTTTCTATATGGAATGAATCTCCCAGAGAATCTGAATATGGAAGCGCTTGAAAATTCTAGGCCGTATCGGATGAATAATAGTTCCGAAGCCTCACCGGAACGAAACCTGAGAATCCGCCATTATTTTTTTATCGCTCGAGAGAGAGCCGCATCAAGCTACGGAATTCAGGTTCTAGCTGGGGCGCTTGCCATCGATGGAATTCCTCACTTAGAATGGGAATTTGAAGAATGAATCGCTTATAAATCAGAATGGATTAAATTCAAAGAAAAACCTTAAAGAGGAAAGGAAAGGATTTTCTTTAAAGATCAATAATGAATGCTTTTTTCCATAGAAAATGTAGAGATAGCTCTCTATTCTAAAGGTGCCGAAGTAAAGTTGGACCGCATCGAATGATCGGGGAGTCTTGCAGCAACGCCTTAAAGAACAACCCGTATTATCCCATGGAAGTGGGAAGGGAGATGAAGCGGCTTAGAATAGAGAGCCCATTCTCAGAGAGTCGTACTTGAGCTTGAAGAGCCACAACCTCTCTATTTTGAAAGGGATAGCCTTGCCGAAGAGTTGTGTTTCTTTAGAGCCATATATAATAATATATAGAAATGGAAAAGAAGAATGATCTATGAGGAAGAATGAAACATGTCATAGATCGAGCCGGGGTGGTTGTGGTCGCTCTAGAACCTCAAGGGAAGGGGTGTGCCCTCCATTTTAAAAGGCCCCAACAAAGAAAGGATCCTTGCATGAGCTAAGCTACTAGATTCTCTCCCCTGTTTCTCATGTTCCGACATTTAGGGGGGCAATAAACAACAAGCACCCATAGTGAAGAGTTGCTCAAGCTCTCTTTCTGTTGTTCTAGCCACACGCCCGAATTCGAAAAAGCTGCGCCCCCCTCTTTCTTGTATATCAGGTTCAAATTGCAAAGGTGTCAAATATAGGAGATGGAAGGCTTTGTTTGATGGTCCATGCAGTGTGTGTCAGATCATGAGGGTGGTTTGGTGAGCCCTCAAAAAAAGGTTCACAATGATCCGCTCTCTGTTTTAAAAAGGGCCTTTAAAACAAAGGGGAGATTGATTGATCATTACTGTTAGTTAGATGGTAGTTGGAGATTGATTTACCGATAATTGAATGGGAGCCAACTCACCCCCCAAGCATTAATATTAAAGGGAGTGGACGTCCAGTTTCTTAAGGTCCCCATGATTCTTAAGTAGTTTTCAAGCCCGGGATCGGGCTTGCGAGCTATTTATGCAGAACGCCGTCTCCCCCAAGACAAATCAACAGAGGAGTCTTCAAAGCGCTCATTGATACGAATAAAGAAAGGTTCCCTTTGGCCCCACTATTGCCCATACATGGGATGGTACTCCCCATTCCCTCGCTGTTACCATTCACTGCTTTCGGATTGGGCTTTGTTCGCTATCGCTCGACTGCAGCTATATATATATCTATCTATATATTTATTGGCGTTGATCCTCTACGTCTCTCTCCCAGATTGACCCAAAAATGGAGAAGCAGTCCGTTTAAGATGAGTGAGCGATCCGGCCATCTTCTAACCCTTCAATGATTGATTTGTTTGAAAACCTCGTCCGGTCCCGGTGGGGCAATCCCCTCTGCGATAGAAAAACGAACGATGAACCTTCTCTTTGTTAAAAAGGGCAATGCAGAGCGCTTATCCCGATTCTTTAGAGAGCCTATCTCTTATATCCGTAATAACAACTTGATGTGAGGAGGTTCACGTCATCATTCCCCTCCTCCTTCCCTCAAGGTCGAGAAGTTCATTTTAAAAGGGAGGGAATGGAGAAAGGACAGATCCATACACTATATCCACATTCATTTAATCCAGTCTACAACCCTTTTTTAAAAGAAGAAGGGGATCAAGACTTTCGCCTACAAAGCTACCTATACTCGAGGAAATGCGAGGAAACCCATATCCTAAACTCGCTAGGGAAATTGTCCCTCCTATAGATTTTCTATGCTTGCTAGGGACATACCCCTAGGAAACCCCCAGCCCTCCCTATCGGTCGGGCTCCGCTCCCCTTAGGGAAGCCTACCTGACACCAAAGTATCTATACACAGGGACCCCTACCTATTTGAAAGGTCGGCTTGCCCCACACATGACTACCGATGCTAACAGAGGAAAGAAAGCATTATATTCAATATTATCAATATTCAAGAAATCTCTATTTTAAAGGGCCTTTTTAAAACATGGGGCAACTCTCTATTTTAAAAGCGCATTATACTCCATATCAAAAAAACGAATTCAAGAAAGCCAAGGAATTAAAGAAAGCGAAGAAGAGAAGAGGTATGGGTAGGTCTTCGAAACCCGAGTGAATTTGATTTAAAAGCTGGGACATCATTTTCTCTCTTCTAGCAGAGGAAAACGAATCGAGATGATATCATGGGAAAACCTTTTAAAATGTTCCTTTGTTTTATTACATGGGAAAAGGGCTCTCTATTTTGAAGGGGGGAAAAGTGTGGGCAAATTCCTACTTAAATCACTATGAAAGGGCTTGTTTCTTAGCTATCGAGGTTGGTATGGATGATATCGGTGGGCTTGGTCCAGGGAATTTTATTCTCTTATGAGAGGCGACTAATCATTATTAATATGCATGTCACTTATATGAGCAGGTGGTGTGGGATCGCTATGTCCCCGCAGGTGGATGTCAACTATTAGAGAAGAAAGCTCTTCTTTTATAAGGTAGACACGACTTATTGATTTGTTTCCGAGTGGTCTCTCTATTTAAAAGGGGGGCGGGTAAGGCCGAAATCGTTCCTGCATCTTGATCTGGTCTTTCCTATCCAAATAACGACGGACATCTTTATCGGTGGGTGTTTGTTCGGGAATGAAACTTTTATGAGCACAATGGAAGAAACTCGTATATCCAACTTCAGGGTAGAATAGGTAGTAGAACTGGAAGGGGTGAATAGGCAGGCTGGCCAGGGAAATAGAGTTTCGAATATGAGAGTTGATTGGAGCATAGAGCATAGACCGATCAAGTTCCCTCCAATCGGTATAGTAACCCAAATAGACCTGAGGGTCCTCTCCACTGTTCACCACTGTGTCTTTGAGGAGGGGTGATAAACACCCCACCTAAGAAAACCCTTCCGGTGTGTGCTAACTCTTAAAAAGCCCCATTTATTTCTTGAAGGGAAAGGATATCTGATTCTAAGAGCTGCAACATCCCTTTTTAGAATATAGGGCAGGGATAGAGAGCACCTTATAATAGAAATTTCCTCTCCCGCGGCTACCCAATTGGAAGTATGTAGCCCCTCGAGAAGCCTCCCGAATGAGCTTGAAGAAGGAGGGGTTCGCTCCGGCATGCAATCCTTGGCGAGATACCCAATCCTCTATAGTGCCTTAAAAAGGCCCCTACCCCCTATTGATCGCAGAACAAAGGGTTCGAGACCTTAAAGAGAGGGGGATGAGGTTCTCTCCGTTTTGACACTGCCGACATACTTTGAATCAGAAGGCTTAACCGGACTATGGAAGAGCAACTTTAGTTATTGATCCATTATTTCAAACCGTGAATCCAAAACCATTCCTTCCCACCAGTTGCATTCGCTTATCGATAAATCTTTACCAAACGATATAGTTCTTATACGTAATAAGATGCTCTCTTTCGCGTTGTTAATATGTATACAATAGAGGAGTTTACTCGAGCTACGTAACGAGAGAGAATGAATGCATTCCGATCGATATCTTTAAACGACATTGATCCTACGCATTTCGATCGAGACAGGATACTTAGAAAAGCAGAGTCAACTTCTCTATCATATTTTTTATGGAGTCAACTCCTCTATCATATACATAATAAGACTGTCATGCTCTCCCTATCAACATGTTAACAAGTCCCTCGACCTGCCCTATTGAACTGATAGGTCGAGCTTTATACCCTAAGAGATCGCTTAAATTAGGATAGAGAGCCTCCCCAAAATAGCAAAGCGAAGAGCTGAGCCCCTTGATATCTTAAGAGGTCGCTTTAAATGAGGATAGAGAGCCTCTCCCGCTCTCTATAATCTTGAGAGGTTATTTATGCGCTCTTAAGATATGATATGTGTAATATTATAGGTTGAGTGCTTATCTAAGCTTGAAATTAAAAGCGGCTCACAAGGATAGAGAGCGGTGACATCGACCTTTTAAAACCTCACCTTTATTATAATAGCCTTTAAATTAATACGCGACTTTAATGTCCTCTTTAAAACTTGGTGCATAAGTGGTTTTAAAAGAGAGCTTACTTGAGGGTTTTTGGATAATATGCTTATTTCTTCATATCCTAAGAGGACATGTGATTTATGGGAGCGTTTGACCTCAAAAAGCATATAGACTATCTTGAGAGGACTGCTCACGGGATTATAGAGAGCTTTCAAAGCTCTCTAGCTATAATCTTGAGAGGGAAGCCCATAATTCTAAGCTTTGATAAACACTCGCTTGAAGTTTTAAAGGGTTGAGGTCAGGGCTCCCGCACTCGCATAAAATTGAGAGCGAAATCCTTTGGAGAAAGAGAGGAGGTCGAGGGAGAGGGTTGGTTCGTTGCTCTTAGTTCTAGGGTACGTGATCTCACTTTAAGAGCAAATAGAGCTTTTTTTGATGCACCACCCAGGGCTCCGGCTGGGATATGGAGATTTGCCCAATCCGCTTTCGCTTGCCGCTACTAACCATGTCTTTATTCTAAGTGAAAACAGAAATCCATTCGGAGAGGATCCGACAGAAGCTCAAAACCGTTCAGATCATCGAATTGGTTCTATTAGAGATCTGGTAGAGGTTCGGACCTCTCTATTTTAAAAGGGAAGTTGCACCTTTAAAAGAGTGCATATCATATAAGGTACGTGTTCGATATGATACCTCTTTAAACAACCATTAAATGCCCATGTGGGCATTTTAAAAGCCGATTCAAAATGGAGGGGGCCATCCCTTGCCTTTTCAAAGTCGACGGGGAGGCGGCGCTTTTTGAAAGAGGGGGCCATTAAAAGGCGCTCTTTGCCCACTAGTTTGAGCTAGGAACTTAAATGAATGGGCACATGCATATTCTATTCGATAGCTCATGCGTATGGGTATCGAGTTGAAACACCTTAAAATAGAGAGGTCACAACCCAAGCGATCGATGAGCTTATATAGATAGATAGTAGTATTAGGTAGTTGTTATCAGTCGATCGAAAGCTGAGGCGTCGGTGAGAGACGTAAGCAGTAAACCTTTAAAGCTTGTAGCTCTCTATCGATAATGAGCTCTGAAAGTTCAGCAGCAGTTCCCAAGCTTTCCTCTTTAACTTCCCTCATCGGAAAGAAGATACCGAATCCTAAGGGGATAGATGGCAGCGACATGCCCCCCTCTTTCAAAAGATTCAGCTATTGTAGAAAAAATTCGTGAATCAAAATTCGACATTCAAAGTCCAAAGAAGATAGATGGCTTGAGTTGACTTCTAAGTTGAGTTTACCTATTTTGAGCTCTCTATTTAAAAATAGGTTCTGATTAGTTTACCTATTCTAAGACATTAGTTCCGATGAAATTCCCTCTACGAAATGACCCCGAAAAGGACAAGACACCCGGATTGAACCACTGGAGCTTTTGAGGCTTACCCCAACAACCCAGGCGCCGTCGACTCCACTATCTCGGATCGACACTTCACTTTTTTTCGATTCCCGTGACTCTCCGAACAACGACATGATCTCCGTGAACCAATGATTGGCGGGCTCATTGAACCTTTCCCTTATCAAAGGTGATCTTCGCTGCTTATTGAACTTTTCAAGGTAAGGCATCCGTTTAGTTTAAAAGAGAGGGGAGGGTGCACATTACAAACGAACCAATCCATCCGTATTTCTCATACTCGGGACCAGGATCGTATCGTATTAGAGAGGGAATAACAAGTCATTCAAACCGCTTGGATCAACTCTTCAGGTTTCGGGATCCGGGCCTTTACTGAAACGGGATTTACTGAACCGTCGAACCACCAAACCTTTTTATGGGAACAATAACCATTCCCCTTCCTCTCCGTGGACGGATAGAATGGAGGTAGCCTTTAGAGATGAATTACAAAGCTCGCCTTTGATCGGAGGTGCTGCCTTCCCTATTCATCTCACACAGTAGGTCGGGTAAAGGAATTCTCAGCACTCTTAAGGGAGAGGGAGGGAGCATGCGCCCTTCAGGAGATAAAGCTTTCCTCAAACTTTATGGTATGGAAAAAGGCCGGTCGAGTACCTTATATAAGAGACTTCGACCTATCTTAGGAGTGCTTATCCTTACCTTACCTTATAAAATTGGGAGAGTCGGCTTGTATACGATACCTTGCATCGATCGTTACGTCCTTCCAAGAGGAAGAGGGGTACTTAAAAAACATCTATGGGAATTATATCTTATGAGGTTGCTCACTGCTTAGTACAATAGACAGATTCGACTCTCTCCTACCAGGTCGAGGGCCTTCTCTTGTTCGGCTCTGTAGAGTCTAGATAACGCGTTGTTTTAAATTATAGACTTGACGAACCTTTAAAAAGAGGGGCATACTCCCACCTTTATTAGTAAGGTAAGCGAGTGCTTAGAATTAATTGTTTCCCCACCTTTATGTTATGAGTGGATCGAGAATGCCTTTGGTCGCTACTAAGCAGTGAGTGACTTACTGATTCGACACCTCTTCTGCTTTAAGAGCCTCTCTATTTTAAGAGTTGGTGCAAGCGACAGTGAACCTCTCTCTATTTTAAAGGGTAGACACTCTTAAGGTAGATTGAACTTGCTGATGAGGCCCTCTCCCTATGGACGAGTGCTTGTGTCAGGTACCTCTCCCGACAATCCGAGAACGAGAGAGCCGAATCTTCTAGTTGTTTTAACTCTTTGTTTTAACTTATACAACGGATGAGTAAATCTAGCCTTCCACCGGGCTGCCGCTCTTCCTCTCCATTAAGAGTGCAGAGATCCCCTTATATCTTAAAAGGTTGCTGACTGCACCTTATATAGATAGCGATCTCCTTCTTCCTGAATCGTTTGAGTGTCGTTAAAGATCCTCTGAGCCACAAGCATCCATGAGAGACCTCGCCTTATTAGACACCATTGACCCGTAAGAAGAATAGGTGTCTTATTTGCGATAAGAGGAACCAGGGGCTTGACCCCCCTCATGTATAATCCCCGAACACAAACATCGCTCAGACCACCTCAATATCTTTGAAAAAAAGGGAGAGGAGAACCTTTTAAAAACCTTTTCAAATATTTGGGCTACCTACCCATACATTCGATCTAGCAATGAACACATTGAAGAGAGCTCTAACAAACAGGCCTTGGTAAACTGTAGAGGGGATGACTTGGCCAGTGATTGAATACGACGATAGCTTCTGGTTGATAGAAGATGCTTGCCTACTCACAGTTTGATCCAGAAGACTTGCCTGGGTTGGGTCAGGGGTCTCACTTCAGTGCTTGCATGCTTCTGGAATCCTTCGGGGCCCTGCATTTGATTGAGTGATCGGTTTCTGTAATGTTCCACCCCCAAATCTGGATAAAAAGTTTTTTTACTGTGGTTTTGGTTTGTCTTTGCAATAACTATGGATTAATTTGAACATGCAATAATACCCAAATGAAAGAAGCCAATAACAACAACATGCAATGATACCCGAGATGGATTTAACACCTGAATAATCAATTTTTATGCAGAACCCATGATCAAAATAGCTTATTAATTCATATCAGAAAATTAACAACAATGTTTAGAAACTCCAGGATGGATAAATGTCTTCAAAATATCATTATAAACATACCAATTTGCTATTATCTCCAACCGATGGACTATAAACCTCTGAATCTTTGATTGAATCACATAAACGTGAATCCTGAGTGAATTCACCAGCCAAGAACTGGGATTTCGTCCAGCTCCCTTCTCCAATAGTGAGGGTTTCCGTCCTCAGAACTTCAACAATCTGCACATTGTCGATCCCTGAAATGGAACCTATCTGCCCTTCAGGTTATCGATTGGTTTTTGCATCCCTTTCGATGAAGAAATATTATCCGCCGGCCTTAATCTCCAAGAGAAGAAATAACATAAACTAGAATGTCTAAAATGAGACCAACTCACTGAATAAATAGGCTCCTCCTTGGCAAAGTCTTTTTTTCGTGCTCAATGTGGGATAAACATATTTATCCCCTTTTAATTATAATATACAGTTTTAACTTTATAAAATGAATTTAATAATTCACTTAATAAAGCCAAGCTTTGCGCTTTAAGAACTCCGCATTATGAAACATCGAATGACCAACTGAAACCTGTTCCGGATACCCATTTCGTTGTAGAACAACATCCCCCTGTCCGCTCGGCAAGAAACCCTAAAATCCGACACTGCTAAAAATAGCAATTCCAACATCCTAGTTCCGTTTGACCCCGAACGACCACCAAAACTGAACTCTAAGAATCCAAAAGCTGTCTCAAATATCTCTAAAGGCTCTCATCCATATGACATAGCCTACGAGAACTCGTGTATAGGCTAGTCTCTATGTGCCCATATCACATAGCCTACGAGAATCCGTGTATAGGCTAGTCTCTATGTGCTCCCACTAACTGATTAGAAGGGGACATTACAGTCCGCCCTTCCCAAATATTGCTTGTCCTCAAGCAATATGATCTGTATGCCAGGATCCCAATATGATCTGTATGCCAGGATCCCAATATGATATGTATGCCCTTCCACTAGCTGATTAGGAGACACCTACACAAGTGGATTTGTACCTAATTCGATCAAGTGGATTTGACCTACACACGAGAGGTCAAGCTTTGAGCCGCACTAGAGGAACGGGGTCGCACTCGACGACATGAAAGAAAAGGGGCTCGCTTACTGATAGAATAGGGAGTGATTTGGGAACTCGACCAAGAGGGAGAGATCAGGTCCTCGGTCGGTCTTACTCCTCCTCATGTCATGTTGTCCGATTGCATCGGTAGGTTGACTGTTCCGCCGATAGCAATCAATAGGGCATGCTCGATCACGAATATGTTAATCGGTCCTCAACCTAGAAGCTTTTTAATGTCGACCGATAAATGACCTGAATCAATCCACCTCCTTGTGGCCCATAAATGACCTCTACCAATCATCCCGACACTCTATGTTTTAATTTAAAAGTCGAGCTCTCTCTCCATTAAAAAAGGGGATAGAGATCGAGCATTTTGAATCAATGAGTGAGCTCACCTCTCAAGGGCTTTTGAAAAAACAAGGAAAAGCAGAAAGCAAGGTTATTAAAAAGTAAAAAGTTCCTTATTTAAAATAGAGCTCGACCTCCTCGATTAAAATAGAGAGCCCTCTCGTTTTAAATGGGGTAAAATAGAGAGCTTGATCAATTTATTGGTTCGAAGAGAGTGTGGTGACTCACTAAATAAAATGGATCATTCATGCTCATCCCATATAGTTTGCATTCAATCGGCATTATTCCTCTCGAAATAAAATGAAAGGGCTTTAAAAACCTCGTCGTTGAAAGCTCTTTGAATTAAATAGCCATAGCCATAGCTGTTTTAGCTGTTTTGAATAGCCATTAAAATTAGAGAGGCCGGAGTGAATGTCGAGCCTTTAAAAGAGGGGGCCGCCATATAACTTGAATTGGGTTTCTGCTGATAAGAATAGGATAAAGATGTCTTAAAAGTGTGTTGGTCTGGAGTGAAGGCCGATCCCCGATTCTTAAGCTTATAACTTTAATTGTGATGGGTTGGCCGTCTGTTAGGGAGGCCTACCGGTAAGTTTCTTAAAATGCTGTTTGAAATGCCTCTTAAAAGGCTGTTGAAAAGATCCCGGTTGCCTTAAATGCATCCCTTAAAGGCATACCTTAAAGTAGTGTCTTGGTCCGGAGTGAAGGCCTAGCTCTCTCTTTCTGCTGGGTCGCTTATAACTTGAATTGGGCTAATCCCTTGAATTAGTTCGGATAGATGCGATAGTAGTCTGATCTGTGAAAGATCGTCTTCCACATCATCTTCCTGATCATCTTCTAGAGGTTTAGTTGAGAAGGGTTATCCCAGCAACCGAATTGTGTGAAATATCCAAGAGTAGTTCAGGTGTTTGCCCTCTCCCAGCAATCGATGCTAACTATTGCAAGCAATGTTGTCTTAATGTGTTAAATAGCTCTCTCTTAAATGTTCTTAAATATCTCCTCTTAAATGTGGTTAAATGCCTGAATAAATGTCTGCCTTTAAAATCCTGGGCCTTTATCTCTATTTTAAAAGGGGTGAGGCCGAGCTGGGTGAGGCCGAACGAAGGGATACCTTGCTTGGATAACTTCCTCTTCTCTTAAATGGATATACCGTACATAAAGAAATCCCATCCTTCCTTTAGTGGGTAGGCCCCCCCTATCAGTCGGCCTACCCTTTTCTAAAATGGAGTTTAAATAGCCTTGAATTTGTACTAAATATCTCCTCTATCTGGAATAGCTCCTCTATTTGGAATAGTATTAGGTGTGGATCTCCTCTTTCTCTTAATATTAGACGATTTTACAAAAGATTGTCTTAAAAGGTAAACATCGTCTTAAGAGGTAAAGATTGTATAAATGGGTATGGAGTAGGTAGGCCTCCTTTCCCTATAAGGCCTCTCCCCTCCCCTCCGTTGAGGATCTTGAAGACCTCTCCCCTCTTAAAGACCTTTCCCCTCCGTTGAGGATCTCAAAGATTGCCTTCAAGATCTTAAAGATTGTCTGATTGTCTTAAAGATCGTCTTATTGCTTTAAGGTAAGATCGTCTTGCAGCTGGTCTGGATATGAGGGATTTCCCATAGGATTGGTTAAATGTTTGAGATATCCATTAGATGATAAGGAGTACCTAAAGAACTGTATTAATAGTGAATGCTAACTAATGCTAAATGTCTTAAATAAAAGTCTCTTAAATGTCTTAAATAGATGTTTAAAATAGTTGTTAAATAGTCTATGAAATGAAAAGGAGGGAAGAAAGTAGAGAGGGGAGGGCTCTGGTCCCTCCCCTGCTCCCCCTCCCATGGCTCCTGGTTCCTGCCCAGTTCCTGGCTCAACCCAGGTCATCCCTCCCGGGGAGTGGTTGTTTGCAGATGATCTCTTGGGGGAGATCCTTCTCCACTATCTGTGCCCCTCCCGGCCGGCTAGGGTTTCCTTGGTTGTTTTTTTGGACTGGTGCTTCCCAGGGATCCCTGTTTGGTTGGGGATCCCTTCCCTTTTTCCCTCAGGCTTCCCCCTGGGGTTTTTTGCAGGTTATTCGCATGGATCTGGTCCCTTGCGTTTCTCGGTGCGGTGGAGGTGATGGTTTAGGGTTTGGACAGCTTCCCCTTTTTCTTGTGAATCCTCGGCGGGCTCTGTGCTTGGACGGGATTCTTGGTCCCTGCTGCTGGGATCCTCTTCTATTTTCTCGAGGCGGGTTCTTTGTGGTGCAACTCTTTGGTCACTTCCTGATGGGCTGGATCCTCTCTGTGCTGGCTGTCGGCTTCCTGCAGGATGGCTCTCGCTGAACGGAATGTTTTCCCGGTGGGCGGGATGGTTTCTCCACAGGGCGGGATCCGCCAAATCCGCCGATTTTCCGCGAGGCGGGATCCTTTCTTTTCTGCTGGTTTCCCGGATGGCGGGATTTCCTTGTTGCTTCCCGCTAGGCGGGACTGTTTGTGGTGGTTTTGACTGCTTCCCGCGAGGCGGGATTTTATTGTAACGATTTTTCTTTGCTTCCTGCTGGGCGGGATCTTCTCGATGGTGGTTTTTGGCTACTCCCCGTGGCGGGATCTCCAAAACTACTTCCTTTCTTATTTGTCTGTTTCCCGCTGACAGGGATTGTTTCATGCTTACTGTTACCGCTGGGCGGGATTTCTGTTTTGGTGTTCGGT
Source organism: Wollemia nobilis (assembly GCA_028583015.1). Taxonomy (NCBI): domain Eukaryota; kingdom Viridiplantae; phylum Streptophyta; class Pinopsida; order Araucariales; family Araucariaceae; genus Wollemia; species Wollemia nobilis. Next base: position 37,373 of record JAQPPZ010007668.1, on the reverse strand, counting down.
TTCAAGGGATTGATGCCCTAGGCCTATTGCTTATGTAATCAGGTTTTTTTAGGGGTTACGTTTTCTGTAATAGGCTTATACATAAAGCCAGGAGGCATGATGCAAGGCTGATTTTGTACATAAGGTTTTGGGATCCTCTATAAAAACCCTTTTTTAATCTACTATAATAATTACCAAAAAAAAAATAGTCTATGAAATAACTATCGACCTTAGTATTTGGGAAGCCGGAGTGAAGGCCGAGCCCCTTAAAGAAAGCTCGGCCGAACTGTTAATCCTCTAGACCCTCTAGAAGTAGAGATAATACGTATATAGGAGGAAATCCCTCCGTGCCGTCTATTTTAAATATAAAGGGGCAAGCTCTCTCCCAAAACAGTTTTGAAAGGGCGAGGGCTTTTAGGAGGCTTTAACGGTAGTTAACTTGGCCTTTAGGAGGGATCCTTCGTTCCCTCGTTATTTCTAAGCTGTTGTTAGCATAAACTCCTCTTCCCTTTCTGTCAAATAGATATTCCGTATGTAAAGACTCTCAAATAGGTAGTCATAAAGAAAAGGCATTCTTTCTCAAACTCTTGAATTTCAATACCGTAGATAAATAAATCACATGTTCTCTTTCTCCCTTCTTTGTTCTCTTTCTCTTGATATAAGACACTGTTGTAAAAAGATCGTCTTCAAAGGGTAAGATTGTCTGAATAGGGGATCGTCTTCAAAGATCTATCTGGTGTTCAAGAAAAATTGGAAGCTGTAAGATGTTATGGATTTAAGACATATGATCGTCAGATTGTAGATTAAGATCGTCTTCGGTCTTGCCGATATTCTTGAAATGAGGGTTTTCTCAGAAGCCCTGGCCCTTTTAAAATAGAGAGGGCGAAGCATTCAGATGGGTAAAGTCGTTAATACGTATATAAAACGACCCGTTTTGAAATAAACAATTTAAAAGACAGCCGAGAGCTCTCCTCTCCTCTCGATAGAGAGTTAAAGTCATTAATACGTATATAAAACTAAAAGCTTTCTTTTTCCCTTTTAAAACAGGGCAGAGAGGGAGGGTTTTACCCTTTTTAAAACAGGGAGGGGGGCTTTGTTTTGTTTTGTGTTAAAAGGGGCCTCTCTATCGATAAAAAAGCGAGTGAGCGACCTCTTAAGATATGAGTAGTTAAATCATATGAAGTGTGTAAGAACATCAATTTATTGGGTTTTCAAAGCAGGTTGATTAATTGGTCAACTGATCAGGCTCATGCCCTGAGGACTGTAGGTTCGAACCTTGCCGACACGGAAGCTTTTTCCTCAGAGGAGAGCATGTGAAGGAGGTAATCGGTTGAGGGGAGAAAGATTGATTGATATTAGGGGGGGTTCCTCGATTTTGAAATGAAATCGACATTGAACCGTTTTCTTTTAAAGGGCTTAATATAATATAATATAAAGGGCTTTTGCTTTTGAAAGGGCTTTCCACTCTATTTTAAGCTTTAAAAAGAGAGGGGGAGTTGTTAAGATATAAAAGCACTCGACCTTATAATATAGAACAACGAGGGAGAGGATTTAAATGAAATTAAAAGGTTTAAAGTCAATTTTTCCTGCTGCGACTACGCGCTCTATTTTAAAGCCCACCCAATCTTTTAAAAGGGTGCATGAATGAATAAATGCGCACGGTAAACCAATCAATCTTATCGTTACATATCATTTTTAGGGAACTAGCCCAGCTAACTCTGCCGATTTCCCTTCGGAAAGAGAGGGCGATAGGCAGGCAGAGCTCTTTAAGCCCTCTCTATTTTAAGGTAGACATTGGGAGTGAGTGATATACCCGAGGAGAAAGGGGAAACTACCTCTCTATAGAAGGGAAAAGAAAGCTCTAAAGTGTTTATCCACTCATAATGATGGTAGAGTCTCTCCCATTCATGGTTGGAGGTCCTCTTATAATAGTAGTCACATCAAGACCTCCCCCTTTGACTCAGGATAGCTAGCGAGAGGAATACTACTTACTATCCATGAAAGAACGGTTTTCAAAATGAACAAAATCTTAAATAAGGATAGAGAGTCCCCCGTCTGCGTTTTCAGATACGAGTGAGTGAGCGCTTTTTCTGCTATGAATGAATGACCAACCTTTAATTCTATTCCATTGTATTCTATTCTTTTCTAAAAGTGCTTGTTCCTCTCCTCTTAATAAAAGCTCGGGCCCGACCTATCCCCTTTATTTTAAAAGGGTTCTTCCGTAATAACTCTCAATAAGACATCCATTGCACTTTTAAGAGCACTATACTTTTCTTTTCATCATGGAAATCCTTAAAAGCCATTCAATTGCTCTCCCCTCCCCCTTGGCAGGCAGGTTGTTTTAAAATCAAGGCAAGGCTAAGCTCCAATTTTTTAAAAACTATAAGCCCACTTGATCAATCGGGCCTTTGAAGAGATAAGAGATCCTCTCTATCTATGATCCAGTGAGTGACAACGGACAAACCCTACCCGAGCGGACCTTTATAAGCGGGATCGTAGATTGGGTAGATCTAATCTGAGGCGAGGGCTTGCTTTTAAAGATCTCTTTAAGCTGCTGATCATGAAATGCCTTAAAATGGCATGCTTTTGAGGAGCTCTTAAAATAAAAATTACATCTTAAGTGAGATCTTGGACGCCTCCCCTCTTTATTCTTAAGCCGCCCCTCTCTATTTTAAAGGTGGAGTTATTCCGCTGAATGATAATTTCGGCTTTATAATGAGGCGATCGTGACAGGGAGGGACCTTTATTAAAACTACAACACTCGACCGCTTAAAGTTAAAGGGGATAGGGAGAGGGGAGGAAGAAATTTGGTTGACTTCATGCGCGGACGGGGAATAACTTAAAAATACGAGAGGGGTGGGAGAAAAGAGATTGCTAAGATTCTCTTATAAACGTATTAACAACTTGAAAATAGGTTCTCTATATCGCGGATGGGGCTTATCGTATTTTGTTTCCAGCTGTGCTTGGTTGCGAATGGGAGCAAGGGTGAATTATTAAAAGGAAGCATTTTATTTGCTGGCAAGGAAAACAACCCTCCTCCGATAAGCGCCTCACAAAGTTCGGCGGTGGACACTCGGTAATCTTTAAAATCCATATTTTGTAAAAAAGGAGGCAATTGTATCCTTTCTTCTCTCAATTCTTTCCTTTCTTCTTTCCTTTCTAGTTTCAAATAAACTATTTTAAAAGCCCTTCAACCTTTTATTTTATCCATATTTTTAAAGGAGAGGCTCACTTCGTTCGGGAGGCATCCTCATTTCAAAATTAGCATACTCCTTTCTCAATTAGAAGGAGGTCAAGGCAATAAACATTAAGAGGAGGTCAAGGCAATAAACTCTTGAAAAAGTTTAAAAAGCCAAGGCAATAAACTCTTGAAAAATCATAAAAAGCCAAGGCAATAACCCCTTTAAAAAGTTGAAAAAGCCAGTGCATCTTTAAACGACTGTGGAGAGAGGCAGAGAGACTTATATTACGCTATGAGGGAGCTCCTCATACTACGCTATATTCAATAAGCAGGAGATATTTATTACGAGATATTTATGTAGCTATAAGATATTTATTACGAGATAGATATTTTTATGGAACTATAATAGATTTATTACCTTATAAGGCAAATATTTATTACCCTACCCTATATTCAATAACTACTCATTCTGGATGTTTTGTGTGTTTTAAAGTGGGCAAACACCTTCACTACTCACGCAATTGACTAGAAATATACATAGACCTTGGTTTTCCCTCATCAATCACCTCTTGACGATATGCTTACCCCACTCTAAGACGATAACTATCAGAGCAGAAGACGACAACTATTAGAGAATATCTACACTCATACAAGACGATAAGACGATATTTTTAACGAATATCTTATAAAAGGCAATTTTGTACAGACAATTAACAATGGTGAGGCGGGCCCCCATGTTTAAAAAGGCTCCCTTTAAAAAGCTCTCTATCTCCTCTCTATCTATAACCTCTTCTCCTTGAAAACATGAATATGGGGTTTTCCTTTTATCGTTTTGCCCTTTTAAATGATGGGGACAATCTTTTATCCTTTAAAATAGAGAGAGGAGGGGATCTCCTTCCCCTTTAAAGTGTCTAGTGCGTTTTCATGCAGAATTCGCCTTTTCTCTATCAAGAGCTCATGATAATGACCCCACCCATGTACACTCTATTTTCAATCTTCGACCCTCCCCGTGGACGACGACCTGTTTTTTAAATAGAAGAGAAGAGTTGTATTTTAAAGAGCTTTAAGCCTCTCCTCTCTAATAAATAAGGGTAAGGGTTGCCAACAATTTCGGTTGAGCCTATTAATAACAGAGCGACTCTCTTATCCTTAAAGAAAGGGGGAGATGGCCACTCTCTATTTGAAAAGGGGCTCTCAAAACCCTTTTAAAATGGAGGGGGTTCACTCTTATTTAAAATAGAGAGCTCCTCAAAACCTTAAAATATGGATAGAGCATACTAATGATTTTCTTCGACCATTATAGATAGAGAGCCGATCTATGAAACTAGAGCCCTTTTTTGAATTAGTAAGCATGCCTTTTAATTTAAAGATGAGGAGAGGAAGCTTTCCTTCAATAAGGTTCCGTTCCCTCTTTCAAAAGGTTCCGTTCTTAAAGAATTTAAAAGGGCAAGTGATTCCCGAAGTTTAAGAATAGAGAGGGTCGAGATTTCGAATGGAGGGGCCGTACTATTGTGGGTAGGGAAATCCATCTCCCTTTTAATAGAGGAGAGGACTTTGGAACAGATACTGGTCGTTTAAGTTAAGTCGGGAATTTTAAAGTAGATCTTTAAAAAGGTCGAGATCGGGAGATACATTTTAAAATAGAGTGCAACTTGCTTACTTAAGAGTGAGAGTGGCAACAATTGAGCTTGGCTTACTTAAAGCCTACCAGTAGAGATGTAGAGAGGAGAATGAGCGGGCCGAGCTGAGACGCCCTCGACCGATGAAGAGGTTCCTCGATCAAGAGCCTTTTATAATAAAAAAAAAGGGGTCGAGCGAGCTTTTAAAGAACTTCAAGGCACCTCCTCCATTTCAAAGGTAAAGGGTGCATAACTAAATAGTGGATTGAGATATAGAGAAGGGAAGCATACACTTTAGATCCCAGAGACACGATGAAGTTTCCTACCGAGATACATTGATAGACCAAAAGCTTTAGCCCATCATTCTAGCACTCTCCTTTGTTCAATAATCTCCCCATGAAGGAAGAGCTCGACTCGACCCATTCATTAGTAAAGGGGCTTTTTGAAGCTCAAATGCAAGGAGATATACTTAGGACGTGAACCCATAGATAGCAGAAAAAGAGGGAGTTTCAAAGGTCAATGTTTCATAATATACACTGGTATATTAAAAAGGCCGGGCCATTCACTTTTGAATTCAAACAAAGGTTGCTCACTAGAGGGCCGTTCCAGCTGTTCCTGATGTTGAATGAGTTCATTACTGAAATGCTTCACCCAAAAAACTGAGAGGGAAGGCATTGCTTCAACTCGACCGACTCGACCCATTATATTAAAACCTCATTTGGCTTATATATCCTTTCACTTTAAGGTGTGCTGCAGAGATTCGATAGCTCTTAAATCTCGACAAGCGTTATTACAAATGTAATAATAATAGACGGAGAGGAGCTTGCTCGAAGAGAGAGCGTTTTCTCCTTGCTAAAGATTTTAAAGGGATTTTCTTTTCTTTTCTTTTCAAAGGGTTAAAAAAACTTTTGGAATGCCTCTCCCTTTTAAGATTACTCTCTTAAAACAAACCTGAGGAGAGCTCTCCTCTCCCCTCTGTTTAAAAGGCAAAGGTAAAGGCAAAACTTTTTGGGATTTTAAAAGGTGCCGAGGGTGAAGTTGGGACGGATGGCGACCAAAAAACTGGCGATATTTCAGTTGCAGGCGAGAAGCAGTGTAAGGCAGATGATCGGGCGGAGAGCCAAGTCGAAAGCACTCCACCCGCCGCGAGCGACAATATTCAAAACGGAACTACCAAGAGGAAAGACCCCCCTGACAAACCAGACGATGGCGGGAAAAATCTCGGCCAACCCTCCTACGTAGAGCTCCTGCAGAGCAAATTCAGACAACCTACAACCACTTCGAGCGGCTTCGTCGTGCAGGGATACGATGTGCTATGCCCTAAACAACTCATGGAAGGGTATGCGATACGAGATTTGTTTTCCCTTGTGGGAAAATTCGTCGGAGGACGCTCGGATATGGACTCAATCCGCTGCTATGCATCAACAAAATGGAAAACTCTAGGGAGTTTGGAACTCTCCACGATGTCCAGGGGGTTTTTCATGATCCAACTTAACACGCGGGAGGGTGCAGAACGCATATTGTTCGGAGGTCCTTGGTTCTTCGGAAGGCGAAGCTTGTTCCTAAGGAAATGGAAGCCAAATTTTGATCCAGAGGCACAGAGCATTAATTATGCTCCCATCTGGGTCCGGCTCCCTAATCTCCCCGCGCACTTCTTCTACGAGGACACATTACAAGGTCTAGCTCGGGCATTCGGGGAGCTTTTGGCTATAGAACCAGCCACCCGCTCCAGGACTCGTCTAACTCAGTTGTGCATCTGTGTCAATGTGAATTTGGAATCACAGCTCCCAGATCACCTCAGCCTGATCTATGGGGATTACAGACGACGACAACCGCTAGTGTTTGAAAACAAGCTTGCTTTCTGCTCGGAGTGCCAGACTCAAGGGCACCTCCCGTCCCAGTGCCCAAAGCGCAAAAACCCTAAAATCGATCACCAGACAGCGACGCGTTCGGACCAAACTGACAACGAGAAGATTATATTTAATCCAGGACAGAGCCTGAACCTCAAGGGCAGGCAACAAAACCAGCCACCAACAGTCGGAACTACGCAAAAGGCAAGTACCCTGGTCTATATCTCTAATAAATTTAATTTACTCAATGAGTCTTGTTCCATTGAGGAGATTGAGGAAGGAGAAATCCCTACCAAGACTTCCCCTGTTCCTAATCTCATTTCCCTTCTGCGCCCAAACGTCTGTTTTACTCAAGAAATTCCCTATCCCCCTCCCCCTCTGCGTTAGTCACCCCCACCCACTATCAGCACCGCTCTTCAAAGCCCTCCTTCAAAGACCCCCTGTTCACCTCCCCCTCCCTATAGCGGTGGGAGAAGCAATCGAAAAAGTGCAGAAGCATTTCTTATGGGACGGGAATGATAATCAGAGAAAGTTCCACCTGGTTGCCTGGGATAAGGTTTGCACCCCAAAAAACAGGGGGGGCTGGGTCTGCGTCGTATAAGCATCACAAATCAGGCCCTCCTGGCCAAACAAGCATGGAAGGTGGTCACCAATGCCAACCTGGAGTGGGTGTCCATCGTCAAAAGAAAATATCTATAGCACCACTCATTTTTTGATATGGAGATTCCTTGCATTGGCTCCCACTTCTGAAAATCCATAGCCCACACCAAGCAACTTCTACAACAGGGGTCATGGTGGCAGCTGGGAAATGGTAAGGACATTGACTTTTGGAAGGATGCTTGGGCGAGAACAAATCCCCTCATTGAATGATCCCGAAGTGGTCGCAATTAAACACCTCACAGATAATAAATACGTCCCCAGAGTTGCTGATTTCATCACCACCGAACAGGGAAGTCGAAAATGGAAGCAGTTCCAGTTCAGAATTAAGAGTGATGCCATTGACAAAGCCATAGCAACTCTCCAGGACATCCTTAGGTCAAATTTCATCCTGCAGTCACAGAGGAAAGATGAGCGTTGCTGGAAAGGATCCAGCGATGGGATCTTCACCGTTAAATCTACCTCCCAAATGATGGACACCCCTCGCATGAATCCCGAAAACAGAGATAGCCAGGAGCATCTAGCTCAAGCTTCTGATCCCGAAGGTGGCCCACTTCTGCTGGCTTGCTATTCATAACGGAATCCTGACTACAGACAGTTTGATCCAAAGGGGAGTCGTCGTTCCCAACAGGTGTTACCTTTGTACCCAAGCGTGGGATTCCACCCAGCACATTGTTCTGGAATTCCCCTTCGCTTGGGACATTTTCTCCTTCTTGATTAGTAGATTCCAGGTCAGCTGGGTATGGCCTAAGCCCGTCACAGACCTGTTCACCCAATGGCCCAGGGTATTTAAAAATTCAAGACTCAGCTTTTTGTGGAACTCCTTGCTCCACCATGCGACATGGCAAATTTGGTTGGAACACAATAATCACATTTTCAGTGAGACCCCCGAAATTCGGACGCTGTCGCCATCAGAGCCCTGTCCTTTGCTATTGAGAACAACAACCTCATTCCGTGCACTGACGTTCCAAATCTTGGGTTTGAATCTTGTTTGCTTCTCTTGGGATTTCCTCAGACTGCAATAAAGCCCTTAATTTCCCCAACCCTTGACCAATGCCAAATGGTTCCCTCCTCCCCTGGGATGGCCCAAGGCTAACTTTGACAGAGCATCCAAAGGCGACCCTGGTAGCGCAGGGGCATGAGGAGTCATCAGAGATCACGACACTATTATCAAGGCTTTTGCCGAAAATTTGGGGACCCAAAATAACAACAATGCAGAGGCCAGAGCGTTGTGGAGAAGCATTGAGGTGAGTAAAGCCCTTTCTAAACCAATCATTTTCGAAGGGGATTCCGTTGTTATAGTTGGCCACATCATCAACAATAGCATAGGAGGAAGGAACATCCAAAATATCATCTTGGAGTGCCAAGTCTCCCTTAACTGCATTCCCCAATACAAGATCAATCATGTGTTCAGGGAAGCAAATAAGGTTGCTGACATCCTAGCCAACAAAGTTGTCAATCCAACCACCCTGTCTATCTGGGAAGAAGACTTCCCCAGGATGTCATCACCAAAGCCAATCAAGATGTGGAGAACAGATCCGAAAGGTCGCTCTAGCTACCACGATGGTATTTTTTCAATACCAAAGGTGTTCATTCTTAACACCACCTCTCCTCGGAAGATCAACAAAAAAGGTGGCTCTTACCACCATGAGGGTGCTTCATCAACACCAAGGGTGTTTATTATTAACACCATCAACCTTTGGAACTCCGCCACTCGCATCATTTTTCGTTGTGATGCCAGTACGGTTTTCCGCGCAGGTACTATGGCTCGTTCCAATCACCCGTGCTCCTCCTGTTGGCCCCCGTCTTCGCATTCCAGTTGCTCGTGTTGCCTCGTTTTCACCGCCAACCCTTCCACTGCCCTCTTCGTTCTTCCCTACACTCCCCTCCATTATGGCCCTGTTGTCACGAGCCATTTTTCTGCCGAGGTTTTTGTTCCCAATCCCCTCTTTTCAGATTTTCCTCTCCGTGACCCTCGGTGGCCACTTTTTTCGCCTCTCATTGTCTTTTTATCTTCACCCAGCTTTCGTGAAGATCATTCTCCCAAAGCACGACAAGAGAGGCGATAGAACCCTGTTAGCCAGCCCTATCTCCCCGGTTCTGATCATCACCATGGCCCTCTCTGAGCCTGCCAACTTGCAGATTGAGCCTGGGACTGCGGCCCTGTTAGACGCCAAGCACTTCATCAATTTCTTCAAGCTGTTCTCTGGAATAAATGAGGAAGTCTCCAGAGATTTCATCGAGTCGTGGAACCAGGGAGAAGTGCGGGTTCGAGGACTCCGTTTTCGAGGTAAGTGTTCATTCTATTGACCAGCTCTTTGGTATTCCACTCAATGGTAGAATTGTGTACAGACATAGGCATAACTTTAAGGAGGAAACTGATCAGTTCCTTGACAAGGGGAAAAATCTAATTTGGGATAAGAAAGCGGTTGTGCGCTCTTCCTTGCCTCGGCCTTGGGACACTGCCATTGTCTCTGTTATCCAGTATGTCATTGTTGACAACCCCGATAGGCCTCTCCGAGCCTATAACCTTGCCTTTGTTAATCATCTTTGCGACGTTAGACCCATCAACGTCCCTGACTTCCTCCTTCGCTCCATCATTATTACTATTACCAACTTTAGGGAGAGCAAATCTCCGAAGCCCTCGCGTCACTAGGGTCTCTTTTTGGTGCTTTACAGGCATGCCCTAGCCCACCAAGTTTCAGGGAGCATCTCCTATCGGTCACCTACACCCCCTCACTCTTCCGGCTCCGCCCGCGTAGATGCATCCCCCCCTCAGCCTCCCGCCAATCCCACCTCCCTTGCGCCCTCCGCCCCCCTTGATCTTGGCAAGAAAGATGCGTCTCCTGTTTTTGCTCCTAAGGAAGAGGCTCCCACTTGCAAGCGTTCGAAATACAAACAAAAGTCAGTTCGGCCCTCCCAAAAAAGAAGGAAGTCCAACAGGTTTAAGACCTCGAACGTGAGTGACAAGCGGACATCTCCAGAGATAATCAGTGACGAAGACGAGCATCACACCACTAATGTCGAGGATAAGCTCCGCTTTGTGGCCCTCAATCGAGTTAGCGAAGTAGTTGGCCACTTGCAGATGGCTGTTAACATTTACCAAGAAGGCGGTGCTCTCCTTTCCTGTGCCATCGATGAGCTCAAGGATCTCCCTGCTCTGCTCGAGACTCTTCTTTCCCCTGATCATAACTCCAATGCCCAGAAGGAAGGGAATAAGGATTCCCAGTAGCCTGGGAAATTTTCTGTTAGGTAACTTGGCTGTCTGTTTTTGTAATAGTTTGGCGAATTCTGTTTTTGTTGGTTTCAAGCTTTACTGGACAAGGTTGAAAGGGGTAGAACCCCTGATGGTTTTTGTCTGGCTGCCACTGTTGGGCACTGATGACTCTACTTACTCCTATTGTAATAGGGACGGGATCCTTTAACCCCTGCAGTAAATAAAATACTTTTACCTACCAAAAAAAAGGCGTCGAGGGCCTCCCCCTCTATATTTTAAAAGGGGAATAAAGAGCAGAAAAAATTCTTTCTTCTTGTGTTTATTATAAAAGCTTGACCTTTAATTTAAGCAGACGGAGATAGCTACACATTCATTCGACCTTATGGATGAGTTCATTAATACATATATAAAACGACTCGATCTTAAAAGGACTCGACCACTTTATATTAATGAGGAGAGGTGTGCTGCAAATGACTCGAGGATTTCCTCGACCGATCACTCGCCCTTCAAACAAATGTGAATCACCCGCTTTAGAACCTTTAGAAATGGTAAGCGACCTTTCAAAATAAAATAGAGATGTTCTCGATTGAGAGTCGATCTTGTTCCCTCGACCCAGTCGTTGAAGCATTCGACCCTCTCTGTTTTAAGAAATCAGTCGACCTTCTGAGAGAGAGGGTGGAACCCAGGATTCATAGGGAGAGTGCGGTACAACTTAAAGGTGCAGGTGCCTTGTCAATCTTCGGTGTTTGGGCTTAAAGGGTCATATCCGAATCTTTAGCTAAAACCAAACTAGAACTGTGAGGATTATAGATAGAGAGGCCACTCTTTAGCGGGATCAAATGGAGAGCTTTCAAAACAATTTTAAGGTATTTATCCTTTTTTAAGGTATTAGCTCTATTGAAGTACAGCCCGAACCACCGAAACTGTTTTAAAAGAGGCTTACCCTTTCTAAATTGAAATAGAAAGCCTTTTAATGGCCCCCCTCCCCTCAGCTTTGAAAATGATGGCCGCCTCCCCCTCTATTTGAAAAGGCAAGGGATGGCCCCATCCATTTTGAATCGGCTTTTCAAAAGCCCAACATGGATGGCCCCCTCTTAAAAGCGCATGGCTATTTAATGGGAGATAAGCCAGGCGGATGCCCTAGAAGATATAATCCTTGCAACAGATGATGACCACGTTGCCATTGTTGGCATTGCAGATCGATATCAAGTAGTGGCACAGATCGATGAAGTCGAAGAGAAAGGACAAGCATTTGAGAAATGCAAATAACTGAAGGATGAGCTGATGAAAACAATAAAAGAAATGAGAGGCTTTCTATTTTATTTTAAAGGTCCAGTAGTAGGTCGAATCTGGATATCCTACTCCATGGAATGAAGATGGAAAGCCGCAACAAGAATAGGGGTTTAGGAAGCTCGTTCGGGAACTATTAAAAGAGGGGGATGCTGCTATCGAGAGAACTGAAGAACAAGCATTAGATGCCATAGCTAATATGAAGATTCTTCAGATTTCAATAGAACAAACTCTCTATTTTAAAGAAAAAGCAGCTCAAAAAATATTACAAGATCCGCCAGAGGAGACTTGTTATGGAACTAGATAAAATGATGCAGGCACTTGTTCTCTCATCAGAAGAATGGTCATCCTGGTCAACATTACCATGTCCTGGGCCTTTTTGATTTAGAGAGGGGGCGACTCGAGCTTAGAGTTTATTTTATTCAAAAAAGTTGCGTCCTTTCGAATTCTTCATATGGTGAATCCATGAGCCATATGGACAACATTGGAGATTCTGAGTTCTTGCTATAGCTCTACCCGCTTTTAAAACTACGCCATTTTTAATCACTACCTTAGAGCACATAAAAAAGTTGTAATGTATTGTATTGCAGCCCTTTAAAAATAGAGAGGGGCTTCGCCCTTTAAAAATTAAAAATAGATAGGTTTATTCAGTCGCTCAACAAAAATTTCCGAAGTATGAGCGGTTTCGAAATCCGGCTCAGCCAATAAGAGCTTCTGAATCACTCAACAAGCTATTCGAAGAACATACCCCTTTTGGAATAGAGGTCCGAAGTGCCTCATTTTAAAGAGAGGGGAACGAGCGAGCTCACGCTATCAGCTTCGCAGAAGAGCCCCCTCCCCTCCCCTCCATTTGAAAAAGAGTAAAGGGATGACGCCCCCTCTCAAAAGCGCATGGCTATGGCTATGGCTAGACTATTTAATGGAAAGACTAGGCTATTTAATAGGTTATTTCTAAGCCTGATCGTATGGGTTGGGGCCGAATCCTTTAGAAAGAGAGAGGGAAGATAGAGTGTTTAGGACGAAAAAGGAGCTGGGGAAATATGAAAGGTTCGTCGTTTCAACATATCCTGATGAGAAAAACATTGAGAGGTTAGGGGTTAGGCCGCCCACCCCGTTATTCTTGAATGCGCCAGCTGACAGAAATCGTACCCGAATGAATGAATAGGGGACCTTCCCTTAGGCACTCAACCAAGAGGGAGAAGTGAAGCGTGGATTGCTTCGACTGCGACATACTTTTCCCATTCGTTAATGTATGGGTGGATGGGGATAGGCCACTGAATAGGAAATGCTCTACCTCTCTGGGGATATCCATTTTTCGATTGGCTTGAGTGGAAAATGAGGCACCAACCCGATACGAGTCGTTCCGCCATTATATCTTGAATTACGCCCTTAAAGGATTTTGAACTTTTTATAGCTCAGATTTATGTCTCCTCTCCCTTTTCACAAGTCGATCGGGTTAAAAGCCCTCGAGGCAAAAACCCCTATATAAAGCATGGCAGTCCAATTAAAAGCGTCTACCCTTTAGCGTTGAAAATTTGAGGGGGAGAGCACAATCAATACCAGCGAATCTCTTGAAGGCAAACACCCATATCCATCAATCGGGCAGCCCTAAGAAAGGCTTTAGTAATAACGAACTGAATCATATTAACCTTTTTTTTGTCCTTCATTTCATTAAGGCGGATTGCTCATAAATAGAGAGCTGAACCGAGTCAAGTCTTTTGTGGGGAAATGGCAACCGCATGCACCTTTTAAACAAAGATCTTTTGAGATTGACCAGAAAAGGGTTTTAGGGAAAGGAACAGGAGATAGCTAAAATGCTTTAAAGGTCATTTATGTACTCTTAAGATAGGTCGAGGTCTGCTTTTAAGCACTCGACTTATATGATAGGTCCTTTGGTGATCGAACCAAGCCGATCGATTTTTTTAAGAGCCCTCTCCATTCCTTTAGGAAGAGATGACCTCATTGGATAGAGAGTGGGGTTTCGTTCATTCAGTGAATCTACATCTATCTATAATCGCGAATCGGTCCCTATCAGGGGAAAGGCTATCTATCAATGGGCAAACACCCTCTATTTTTAATGACGCGTAAGAGGGGCCTCTTAAAATAAAAAGCTATAGGGGGAGGCCCACCAAATCTGATGTGGGTCAACACAACTATGATATGATTTCCCCCGACTTTTAGAGGTTAGGTCAGGCCATCCAGCCGGTCCTTGCTCCTCCAGCGATGTTTAGAAGCGGTTTTTCGTACCAGAAATTGATTCTTCCCTTTTAAAGGTGGAATAGATTGAAGTTGTTTCTAAGTAAAGTTCTTCGTATGAGATATCGTGGAAAACCTCCAATAAAAAAATTTACAGTCTGTCGCTTTGGATCACTCAGTCGTTCCGCCTAGCTTAAAATAGAGGAGGTAGGTTTTTGGTCGAACAAAATATGTGAACCCTTTTTCATCCCATGGGAATAGGGCCCATCAAGTGCCCTCGAAAAGCCCTTTGAAATAGCCGGGTAGGGGAGGAGAGGAGCACTGGAATGACGAAATCTCTTTCGCGCTTTTAAAATTTGATTCTTCATAATGGAATGCTAAAGCAGCGTTCTATTGCTCAGTTCGGTAACGAGGATGCTCTTTTATAGGACGGTACCTTTTTATAGGATCCATCAACAGAGCTCCTTTTCTTGTCAACCGAAGGATCCCTGTCTATTTTGAGGAGGGCCCTCCTCTTTATCATAAGGCTTTACTTAAAAGAGAGGACAGACTTTAAGCTTATCATGAATACGACCCTCTCTAGGCACTCTTAAGGCAGGAACCCTACGAACCAAAATCCGAAACCGCTTTTGAAATAGAGAGTAGAGAGCTGTTTAAATAAAACTCTTTGAAACTTGGGGCACTCTCAAGGGATAGAGGGCGGAGAACCTTTACCCGAAATAGAAACAACTTTCAATAGAGAGGACTTCGAATGCCTTAAAGCTTAAAGAGCCTTGGCGCAGAAACCACTTGAGATTAAAGTGTTCGACACTCTTTTTAAGCTTTTACTCATTTACTTTAACCTAGACGTCACTTTATGGAGCTCTAAAAGCACGGAGAGGCGTCCGTCATAGCTGTCCGATCTCAAAGAAGCGCATATTCGGTCGATCTCCGCTCCCTTAAGCGCTTGATATATGATCGTTTCTGATCCATGGTCGAGAAAGAACACGGATCCATCAGTGAGTGCCCTTGGAGTGAGCTCCTTTTATTCACTCTTGGGGCTCACTCCTGGTGAAGCAGAGCAGGTTCCACGTCGGAAGCCTTGTCGAAGAGGAGGAATTCTTTTAGCTAGTACAGAGGCGGCCATCCGAAACCTTCTCTCTTTCCGATCTCCTATTGTGTTGTGAGCCTCACGCCTTATAATATAATAGTGGGCCGGTTCTTTCCCAAATATATTATAAAGAGTCAACCTTTATGAGAAAAGGGAGCGGAATCATGCGAAAACAACTACCAATATTTGGTTGGTAGGGTCGAGTCAATGGTTGGTCCCAACCTTGCCCTCGCTCTTGTACCTCTCTATATAAAGGGGGATTTCTAGTTCTTTATTGTCGTGATTAGGCTTAACCCGTCCATCCGTTCATCTACCCTTCAACCCCCCATCCATTCCTTATTCCTGACCTTTTCGAATTAAAAGTACTTGACCACTATCTCGAACCGGTTCAATATAAGCCTTGGAATCCCAAGTAATCGCTGAAGCTGGTTGCCGTGTCGACTCAGTCAATGGGTCAATCCTGTCATATTAGAGCGTTTTTGCAACTAGTGAGCGAGGCTTAAGGCCAGACGCTTCTTGAAGGCGTCGAGTTGATCTTGTAGATCTCCTCGATTATAGATAGAGAGGTCAAGTGGATCTTTAGATCTATTGCAGAAGCTTCTGGATCTTTTCGATCTCTTGCTTTTGCAAAGTGAAGTTGCTTTTTTAACAAAGGCTCAACCCTCCTATATTCAAAAAGGAGGGGCTCGCCCTTTATAAAGAAGGGAGCTTTCTATCCTTATTTAAGGGGCCATCTCTCCCGGCTTAAGTAAGCGCTCGACCTTTTGAATAAAGAGGAAATAAGGGCTCCAAGTTGAAGTCTGTTCCAAAGCCTTTAAATAAGGATAGAGAGTGGCCCCCGCCATTTTGTTATTCTTGACGAAAGAATCCCTCTCTTTTAAAAGCTTTAAAGGTAATTATATCTCAAGTGGTCGCGATTATAGATAGAGAGCTCAAATATAGAGAGGAGGATAGAGAGTGTTCCTCAATCATGAGATGGCTCTTAAGGATGCCTTAAAATGACAAAGCTCTATAATAATTTTAAAAGGGATGGGGCCCCTCTCTATTTTAAGTAAGAAATTTTAAGGTCTGGATTTCGGAATTGACAAGCTGGAATCTGGTTAATATACATTATTTTGTCATGCCTTGAAACTTAAGAGAGAGGTGTCTTCCATTCTCGTATCTGTGTTGGGATAGGGGAAAGAAACATGCAGAGAATTAGGTCATGTGGCTAAATGAACGATCGAGTGGGGGCAGGATGGCTGATTGGTTGTTTCAGCACGAACCTCCCGCATTGGGGGCCTAAGTGAATGCCGACTGGAGGGTGCAGTTTGAATCAGGTAGTCCCCCTCTCTTTGCCCCTCCCAGTACCTCGACACAACTTACTGATTGAAGGAGTGGAAGGTCGGGCAACCTGTTCCTTTCCCCTATCCCCCTTTTAAAGCTAGTACATTTGAAGAGGTCACTTGCACCCGCTTAAAAGTACGGGCGATAGAATGTAGGGAGCACGATCGAAAAGGCCCGGGGCAGGGCTCCCGTGCCACACATAGGAGTTACTTTTTAGTTTCTTTTAAGAGCGCCCACTCTTCCTCCTTTAACCTCAATGTAAGCGCAAGCTGACATCTTTCTAGAGAATAGATCGAAATAAGCCTCCTTTAGGCGACTAGGAGGTAGAGTGGACGAATGTTGCTTGATCGATCGATTACTTGTTTCCCCGTTCTATTAAAAGGGGAGAGCGCCACTGTCAATTAATTTTGGGGGTTCGAGGGCCTTTCAATTTGGAGGGATGCATCTTCGATCAAACGACCACCACCTATAGATTAAGCTTGATAGACGCTTAAAAGCTTTTTCCCACAAGAAATCCCTATCCTAAACTGCTATGGTGTGAAGGAAGTGATACAGTAGGCTCAAATCTATATCTCGTTCGAAAAAATATCCAACGAAAGTTCCATCTGCTGATGTCACTCTGCTTAAAATAGAGAATTCGAGCTTATAAAGAGTTTTTTTCAGTTGTCACTGTTCATAGAAAGGGCGCAGGCAGATTAATAACCCCGCGGCCCCACCTTAGCGAGAGATAGGAGTTGAAAGGGGGTTCTTTTCATTAGATATGCTCGGGTGAAAGAATAAAAAGGTGTTTTTTAAGCCCAACCTCTTTAAAGGCACAAAACCTTGTGATTCTTTGACCCTGCCACCCCACCCTTTTTAAAAGTGTCGCTATTCACTAGAAAACATGCTGATCTATTACATAGTTTTGCAAGTCGATATATGGGAAATTTTTAAGGGGAGCAGAGAGACTCGAGCAGCCGGGGTAGGCCTTTCCTTCGTTGCCATCTTCAATTCGCTAGTCGAAAGGCGAGGCTCTATCCCTACTAAAAAATACCCTTTTTTTAAGGTGAGGAAAATAACGCTGATGCTTCATCTTGGGCCCTGGCTGTCCCCTTCATCCGTTCTTAGTTAGAAGAATCACGAGGGAGAAGAAAGAGCATGATGAATGACTGGGGGGAGAAGGCACTACACTATAGTAGCATCACGTTGAAGAGGGAAGAGAATGAACGACGTCGGATAGTATACGTAAACCCTTCTTATTGTGGTTCAGCGCTTGCATCGAACTCTATAACAACTCGTTTATGCATTCCTCTTATTCAACAAAAAATCAACTTCGAAGGCCCTCTCTTATATAAAGGAATGCTCTCTATCCTTAAAGAGCTCATTATAGATAGAGAGCCTGCCCCCTCCCGCCCTTGTTATTATAACGGAGCTGCTCTCCCCCACCATGGCTCTTAAAAGGCGGAGTTTTTTAAAGGGCCTTGCCCTGAGGGGAAGAGAGACAGGCGACAGCGCCCGTCAATCCATGACGAGAAGGGTTATCCTCTACCTCCCCCCATCTTGAGAGGGATACAAAATCCTTCGGTTGAGTGTGGTTTGCCTCTTAACCACTCAATCCATACCCGAGTATTATTTTAAAGCAAAAGCTTTAAAAAGCCCTCTCTTATATAAGGTTTTTAAACTTTGAACAAGCACTTAGCCCCATTTATTTCATAGTGGCCCCCTCTCTATTTTAAAAGTGGTTTGGATACTTAAAATAAAATCGACAGATTTTTTAATGAAATCTGGGCCTCTTAACTCTCAGGTTAAAAGGTAAGGTGCTTTCGTAGAAAGTAGTGTTGCACGGAGACGTGTCCCCCACCCTGAGGGACGCGTCCCCCCGTCCCTCGTGTCCTCCAGCACGGGGGGACGACATTGGGGACGTTTCCTCTCGTTACCCTTTTGGGGGACGGCTGGGAAACGTCCCCGGGGACGCCTGAGGCCTACGGCCTCCCGTCCCCGGGACGTCCCCTATTTTGGCGCGTCACCGGGGACGGTCAACCGTCCCCGGGGACAGCTGGGTCCCTTTGGGGACGCTCAGGCCATCCCCGGGGACGCCTAGCCGTTCCCCAGAAAAACTAAAAAAAAAGTTAAAAATGAAAATTTAATCTGTTCTTTAGTACATTGTAAGAAATTTGTGTTCTTCAATCTGTTCTTTAGTACATTGTTGAAAATGATGACTTTCCAGAAATGAAGATTAAAGCAAAAGTTACAGTATTCTAAAATTACAGTATTCTAAAGCAAGTCCTCAGCCAATCTGTTCTATGAAGATTAAAGCAAAAGTTACAGTATTCTAAAATTACAAGTGAGAGATAAAGATTGTTGATATAATAAGCGGAGATCACTGAATAACATAAAGAGTAACAAAGAGAGACCCTACTCATACTAGTGAAAATTACTTAGAAAGAAAGGAAGTTTCTTAATGTCCGTAGATGATCAAAGCAGGTATTTGGACTCAAATACTACATTGTGTAACAAGAGTCTAGAGAGAGCTGGAAATTGTGTTTCAAAGAAAAACCAAGAATACAAAATTAATAAGCATAAATTTTCAAAATCCCTTTAAACAAGGTTAATCAAAATCTTTTGAGAAGAAAGCTGACAAGGAAAAAGATAGTTAAATTGTAGGATGTTAAAAAGTGAAACAAGCAAGTTTTACAGGACTCTGAACAGCGTGCCTCTTGACTGCATTTTTGAAAACATTTTTAGATCATGGCTTTGCATGTCTTAATTCAGGTTCATAATTCCAAAAATCATGTAAGGTAAAAACATGATGAATCTGTTTGGCTAGTTTTAGATCATGGCTTTGCATGTCTTAATTCAGGTTCATAATTCAGAAAATCATGTAAGGTAAAAACATGATGAAGCTGTTGGCATGATAACTCTTACTGGAATGACACTTTATTTGGTGGGGAAAAGACCCTGGTCCAAAATGCTTCTATTGCTGATTTATCTAATGTTCATGAATGAAGATTTTGTAAAACAGATAGCATCCAATTAGATTCATGTTCACTATTTTGCTTTTATGTGTGTTCCTTTGTTGCTATAAAGATTCGCTGCAAAGTGGCCTAAATTGTTTGCTTTGCATACACTTCCATTGAGAAAATACAGCTGAGGAATGCTTGGCATCAACTTGTCTTATTCTTAAAGAGAGACAATCCCATTGAGTTTAGTACATTGACTTCAATGAGAAATTTGTAACTTTTGCTTTAGGACATTGACTTCAATGACAAATCCACTTATTTTAGAACAGTGCAATTTTAGAATACTGTAACTTTTGCTTTAATCTTCATAGAATATTCTTAACTTTTGCTTTAATCTGTTGTTTATGTTCTTTAGTACATTGTTGAAAATAATGACTTGTAAAAGCTGAATAATGTGGCATTCATTACTTGAGCACTAGCAACTAGTTTGGTTAACTATTAGAGATAGGCAGATTGCACTTGATATCCTTGGCTGAACCTTCAAGTTATATTTGTTGAAACAATTAAATGGCTGCACTTAGTAACCAATATCAATATGAATATCCTAATATCATTTTTGTTGTGTGTAGAATTCTGAATGTGTAGACTATTCTAAATTTCTAAAAAAATTCAATTTTCATAGTATTAGACCACTCATCCCCAAGCCAGCCCCCTCATCCCCCGAAACCTGTCCTCCCGTCCCCAAGGCTCGTGGAACCTTGGTGAAAAGACATTCTCATTTCACCTTTTTTCATTCTGAAGAGGGACAGGGCCTTTAAAATAGAGGGCAAAATAGAGAGGAATTGGCCGCTCGCCTTGGACTGTCGAGATTTAAAAGACTAAAACATCTAAGTAGCTAGGGGGGAAGAAATCAGCTATCCCTGAAGGAAAAGGCAGAGATGACGTCAAGTACTAATAACCCGTTTGGGACGCACACATATCACATTGGTACAGGTTCGATACGTGAAAGAAGTGGGTAAAATGAGAATGGATATCCAGGCCAGGGGAAACTGGAATCAGGAGGTGAATTACTAAATAAATGGTTAAAAGCGAGAGCTAGGCCAAATCCATATCCATATTTAGGGGATCCAGAAAAGCAGGCATGTGGAGGGAAAGAACCGGACGAAGACCTGTATTCAGATCTAGAACCGTACCCCTTTGATCTATAACCAGAGGAAGATCCATAATTGGAAGAACTGTACCAAGAAGACCTATACCCAGAGGCGGGAGAGGAACTCTATCCGTTCCTTCTAATCTCGAGGTCCTCTATATCTTAAGCATCGGCTCTTCTTTCATCTGTGATTGGCTATCGCAATCCCTAGTCACTCGCATGAAAGCGGAGTAAGGCTCTTTCAAAGGGTTGACTCACCAAGACCATAACCAAAAAACTATGCAGGTTCGAACCTCGGTTTCCCATCTATCGATCTCAGTGCAATAAATGAAATAACACATCAAACCTATACTATAAAAGTTATTCTTTTTTCGTTCAGCTCTAGAATCCACCCTACACATCCAAAACCGTTGTTCCTTTATCTCCAACCGAGTCATAGAGGCGAGATCCGGTAGCCAAGAGGAATATAACCTTGGCTTTCTCTCTCCCAACAGCTAGCAGTCGAGGTCATGTTCCCCTTATAATACTGGGAGAAAGTGAGGTTGTAGGCGGAAGCCTAATCTCTCCCTAGCTATCGAGGGAAAGCAGTGCATGACCCTTTTAAAATAGAGAGGAAAAAAGCCTCTAAGACTCGTTGTTGAGAGAGAATGCGGTTCAGAAATGGGGTAGGGGGTTGGGCCCTCTCTATTTTAAAAAGGGAAGGTATCACCTATAAGTTATGAATTGCGGAGTTCTTCATCGTTAATACGTATATAAGAGAGAGAGAGCTAGCCAGAGAAAGAAAGCTCTGAAGGGAGAAATCAATGCGTAAAAAAAGCACATAATAGTTGCTTAAATGAATTCAATGACTTAGAGAGAAAGCAAGGTCGATCTCCTTTGACATAATACTTGGGACCTTTTGGATTAATAGCCATTGAAGCTATCCTCGAACCTCATGGATAGAGAGCTTTTTAAGAGGAATCCTTAAAAGCTATCTCTCATTCTGAGGTGATAAGCACCCCAATGGAAGGGGAGGTGGAGAAAGGCTCTTCCTGATATCTTAAGAGGGCTTTGCTGATGTTGGATCTTCTGGGTTAAGGAGATGAGATAACGTTTTCTCCGTCTTGTCACTCCTTTAAAATAGAGGGCAAAAAAGGTTATGGATCCTTTCTAAATGCATCCATCATTTCATCTGGGCTGGGCACATTTTTCGAAGAAATAAGTATTAACGAGAAAACTGTTTAGGATCGACCTGGGAATTCAATGGAAGAGCAAAGACAGCCCCTTTTTGAATTTTAAAGAGGGCTCTTATAGATGAGGCAAGGATTCCAGCTAACCGAGCTATGGAAATGGAATAACCTAAAGCTCTCCTTAGCCGCTCTTTTAAAGCTATTTTAGGCTCCTCTTTGAAATAGAGAGCTGGAATGGAGGAGCGATCGATTAAGACAAAACTTCTTGCTCTCTATTATATAAGGCTTGTTGGACGCCTCTCTCTTTTAGGGAAACGATTCTTCCCCAAGTATTACATTAAGGGAGATCGCCCCTATCCTCTCCTCTCTATTTTAAGTGGAGTAAGGAACTTTATTATAAGCTTTTGCACTAGAACCTCTATAAAGGCGGCTCTCTACTCTATATAATTTGCCCCTTTATAGAGATGAGCGCCTTAACCCGAATGTTTAAAAGGGCCCCCATGTTTTAAAAAGGCCCTTTTAAATGGTGGGGGTGGGGGAGGGGGCCATTAAATTAAATGGACAAGGGGATTCGCTCGCTTCCAACTCATTTGTATGGCACCAATAAAACCAAGGACGAACCGAACGAATAGATCTCACTATTCAAAAAGGGTGGGATCCTCTTCTCTAAAAATAGAAGAAAGCGGCCGGTATTGTACAATGAAAAACAATGAACGAAGTGCAGCGAGTGGGATCTAATGGATGGGAGCGATCCTCAAAGATTAAAAGGTCGCTGAGTTTCAAGATACATTGAAAGGTGTGAATAAAGCACTGTTCGATGAGCCCGGATCGGGCATCAAACCATTCCAGCCTTTTTTTTTTAGTGTTGAAGCAAGACAAGATCGAAGGAGATTCGAACTCCCAACTGTGTCCTACCAATCTCTCTAACATAATATGTTGGAATTGTTGGATGGAATGAATTGCATAGGGAAGAAGGACCGTTCTCTATCCTTATTTGAGCTCTCCTCTCCTCTCTGTTTAAAAGGCCCTTTTTAAAACAAAGGGTCTTTTAAATTAAATTAAATTAAATTAAGTTACATTAAAGTTCGGGCTATTATTCAAGTTGTGTCCAGATGTCGCTATATTGTGTCCATGTCTGGATGCCTCTCTCTCGTGTCTATGTCCGGCCTCTTATTAAAGTATTTGAATGGCTATGGAGTTATAGTGCA
This sequence comes from Wollemia nobilis, assembly GCA_028583015.1. Lineage (NCBI taxonomy): Eukaryota > Viridiplantae > Streptophyta > Pinopsida > Araucariales > Araucariaceae > Wollemia > Wollemia nobilis. The sequence goes on along the minus strand of JAQPPZ010007668.1, from coordinate 14,502 downwards.
GGCAATGGCTACTTTTGGTCATGTGGCTCTTCAAGGCCCCCTTTTAAAACAGAGAAGGTAATGGCCCCATAGAGAGGGCCCCCACTTTTGTTTCTATAAGGTCATGTTTCCCATGTTCCAGTTCGGCTCTTATGTTTTAGAGCGAATCTATTTCCCTTGTTTTTCCGTATATAATAGACTTCTTCATGTGGCCATCTCTTCCCTTTTCATACAATTCTTAACCCTTTTTTAAGGGGTTCTTGCAGCGCCGGAGAGGCCCCTTTTAAAAGCTTAAGGAAGTCTCAATTCATTCTTTACCTACATTAAGAGGCGGAGGCGAACTGAGAGGCTTTTGAAGTTAAGATTCAAGGGCTTCACACTCCGCATTAACCTCTTAAGGCTTTGATGCACTCACTTCATGACCAGCATGAATGTGGGGTTTGAGTCTGGATAGGGGATACCAGAGGCAGCAGTTTCCAAGCTTTCTCATCTTAGCGAGCAGATCAGATCCTTATTTAAAATAGAGAGGGCAAAGCTTATATCTTAAAAGGTCGGGCAGGGCTTTAAAGGATAGTGGCTCGACTTCCCACCTCTTAAAGAGGATGTCTGCGTTGTTACCTACCACGAAATCATCTCTCCGGTCCGAGATCACTTAGTATCTTTTGTTTTTCGTTCTTTACGCATTCTAAGGCCTTTCGTTTGGCGTCTAGAGGAATATTGATAGGTTTGGGTACCTTAAACTTAAAAGAGGCATAGGGGTTATGTGGTTCATCAGAAATAAGTTTGGAAAAAGAAGTCAGAGAGCCTTTTCTACTTAGGTTGCGCGGCGGCTATTTAAAGAGAAAGAGCTAGCAATTTTACAATAGAGAGGTACCGGAAGGAATATGAGACGTATAGGAATAATCACTATGGAATGAATACTACTGGAATCCATTTCAAAGCTTTCCCTGCTCTTGGCCTTGGACGGAGAAGACCACAACTGGAATATGTATGATAACGCCCCGTTTTTAAAGAATAGCGGGATTGAGCGACCCCTCTCTATTTTAAAAGGGAGCTCAAAGCTCAAAAGAGCCATAGAATAACTATGAACCCAATCATAGATAGAGAGAAGGTTCGGGATCAGAGTGATTGGACAGGAACAGACAAAACTAGCTCCCCTTTCTTACCAATATTTGTGGAAAAGAAAACCCTGGAATCGAACACCCCCTCTCTATTTTAAAAGGAATCGAAGCCATGTCGATCTATAGGGAGTTGGTGTACCGTGTTTTCCAGTTACCCACCCACCTACCTGGCATCAAAAAACCAGTAACAACCCTTTTCAATCTACCCTACGGGAATCGAACCAGTTCGGATTCGAGGCCTTTAAAATAGAGGGGAGAGGAGAGCGCCCTTGAAAACTTTGAAAGACGAGGTCCTAACCCCTAGACGAAAGCATTTTACATTTAAATAGATTGCCCATTAAAGGGATTATCATGATCGCCAGGAACAACCTCAAAATGAAAAACACTTTTTCGGGGGCCATCCATGTTTAAAAGAGCCTTTGAAAAGCCGAGGGGAGGGAGCCATCCCTTTAGAATAGAGGCGGCACTTTTCAAAAGAGGGCATTACATTAGAAGTTTATCTCTCGAGACCCAGTCAGCTCTCTATTTTAAAAGGGGTCGAGAGCCTAAAATTATTCTCTCCCCCGCTTACCTTGCTCTCTATTCTAAAAGGGGTCGAGCGTGGCCCTTAGCTTAAAGTTTTAGAAGCGAATAAACAAATCATAAACAACTTGAAGTTTTAAAAGGCTCACCTCAACCTTCTAATAGAGAGGAGAGGAGATCCGGGATGGGTGGGATGAAATTAAAGCAATTAAAACTTGGGGAGAGGAGACACTACTGTATACGAATAACCTAGTTGGCTCTGAGAAAGCTTTTGAGAGGAGTTGGGCCGAAAGGATTATATTAAGCCCTGCAGCCTCAATATTGGATTGAAGAAAACCTTCTCTCCCCCTGTCTCTTCTTCTTGATAGAAGGGCGAGTTGAATAATATGTTAAAGAAAGACCCGCCCCGACTTTCACTTTGTTCTAAGGACTGGGTGGGATATGGAAGTGCTCGCTTATAAAGGTTGGTTGGGCACACTCCTTTGTTTGGGGCTTGGTCCTTGTGATCGAATAGAATAGAGATGGAATTCTCGGCGGAGGCAGTACCGGTGAACGAAATGAGAAATGGGGGCTCGGTTTGGCCATGAAATGAGTGATATAGAAGTGCCCCTTCTTACCCTTTCCTAAAACAGAGGTGCCCCACCTCTATTTTAAAGATGTTTGCTTCTACCTCTGGTTTCCTCAGACCAATGCCCATATAGAATGCAATAGGTAGTACAGACCCGTTCGACTTACAAGTACCATCAGAGAATGAGTAGTAGCCGTTACGCCTATTGCCAGGAGCCAAGGGATGGAATGGAAAGGCCCACCCAAGAAGGAAAAAGAGGTGGGAGCTTATGTTAAGAGCCCGCTCTCTCCTCTTTCTTCGGTGAACCTTTTATAGTGGAATCTCCAATCATGATGGTTGGTCTATGATAGATAGAATCTATATCACCTTTTCTTCTTTAAGGTTCAAAGAACCTTTTCCTCTTCAAGCTCCCCTCTCCCCCACCTGATTTTTAAAAGGGCAAAGGGCTCTTCCCTGTTGCAGCCAGTGAGTAATGAGCTCGTGGAGATTACCAACCTTTAGTATACTTTATCTATCCTCTACCACATGGCTCTGGTTTTGATACTCCACCTCAAAAGGGAGGGGCCAACTCTTCCTGCTCTTTAATATGTATGATGCCCCAACCCTTTAAAATAGAGAGGAACTGAGTGCCCTGGGAATGAGATGAGTGAGGGGTACTTTCCGAGCTAGGGGCGAGGTTGTTCGACGGTTAGAAAGAGCTCTTTGAGCTTTAGAATGAGATATGCTTAGAATGGTTGGGTTCCTAGGATCTCTCTTATATAAGGGCAAGGAATGGGAAATGGTTGGGGTTAAAGGTTTCGATATGCAACCTTTCTCCCTTACGCACCTAGAAAAAGCTACTCCTATGGTTCCCTCACCCGATATTGAGCATAAAAGAGCCTAGGAGTTGCTTTCTCACACTGCCTAAAAAAATGCTAAAATCCGACTTATATTAAGCTCACGCCTCTCTATTCCCCTTTTAAAATAGAGAGAGGGGAATGGGGAGATTTTTTGAGGGCTCTTGGATTGGAAATGTCTACCTCGCTTTAAGAGTGACCCCCCCATGTTTCAATAAGTCCTCTCTCAAAACCTTCGAAATGGTGGGGGTGGGGGAGTCCCCTTTATTTTAAAGAGCTTAGAATGCCTGTGTTCGGTAACTCTCTTCTCTATATCTATTTCTTTGTTCACTCGCTATATAACTGCTGTTACTGAGAAGGTGCCTGCTCCTACCGATACTGGGAATGATATGATTGAACCTCACTATCTTAAAAGGAGATATTGAAAAGCTTATTAGATTTCTCCGTGAGTGTTTAACCATGATTGATTGTTTACCCCGTCTTGCCCCAATTTTTTTTAGAATAGAGAGGACCTTAAAAAGATGACATTTATTCATGTATAGTAACAGATGATGGAAAAGAGCTAGGGATTGTTGGGTCACCCGGTTTATAGGAGGGTCGATAGGGCTTCTAAATTGCTGGTGGCGGCACTTCCAATTTCGATTCTTCTGGAGGATTGGAGTAACGAAACTAAGATTATAATTCCTGGGCCTACCTCTGCTTAATTTAAAAGCATCTTCGTTTCTTCTATTCGATGGCTCACCTTGAAATAAAAAGCCGATGGGAATTTGTATACTCATAAATGTTAAAGGTTTCGATCCCTCAAAAAGAGCTGCCTATCATTCTCTTTAAAGTAAAGTCGGTTGCTTTTTCGGATGCTAAGGAATAACACGATCCGATGCCGCCTACAGTCGCCATAGAGGGATCTACCCTAGAGATACGATTAATAGAAAGAGGTCCTTTTTATCTTAAGAGGTCCATATAAAGATTCCAAGCTTCCTAAGGTTGTTGCTCCCACCCTCTCTATTCCCCTTTTAAAATAGAGAGGGGCTTGTTGTCCCTAATGATTCAGATGTTTCACCCGGTATCTCTCAAGATAGAGAGCGATTTGAGCTTTGAGTGGAGTGCTCACAAAGATTAGATAGATGTTGTAACTGTTGGTTATGAATCTGCCATGAGGAAAGGATTTTGGGTTAATGCGCCCAGATTCGCCCACCAGCATGAAAGGCCGGAAGGAAGAGATGCCTTCCGAGCCAATCTCCGGAGAAGGCCGGCTCCTTTTGGGGGGTTTATGTTCAAGCTAAAAGTACAGGAAAGAGATAAATGAACAGAAAGGGATTTACAAATATACGTGGAGGTTGGTGGGGGGAACTAACAGTACGGGAACACACCAATTACCACTACTTACTGCATTATAAACACAAAGTATGACTAAGAACTGCAAAATCTATGTGTACTTCCGATACCTAAGCAGTGTATGCACAACTTCAATGATCCCCTAGCAAACATTCCCTACAAGGAACTAACAGCACGGCAATGCATCAATCACCAGATACATACACTAACATGGGTAGAAAGCAACCTAGAGATATCAGAGCCAGGTATGTGTGTCGTGTAGAGAATTTAACCGCACAGCTACAATGGCTCCCTAACAGACATTCCCTACAAGGAACTAACAGTACGGCAGCGCATCAATCACCAGATACGGACCAGCAACTTAACACACAACTGATGGAACTGCTACTACATCTATTTTATGTATCCTTTAAACTATTAAATACAGAAAGTGCTCAGACAAGCAATGCTAAAAGCACCTGATCACCAAATGCTGAAGTGAATCAACGAGCCGTGACACAGGTTAGCGTTAAGCATATATATATTGAAAGGCAGCATAAAAAATAGAAGCAGCAGAACAGAACCAGGCATACAGATTATATTTATAAGCAGAAGCACGGTTACAATGGGCACAGTGGTTCCCTAACAGACATTCCCCTTCCACCCTTTACAATGAATTCATGGTGGGTTTTTATAGCCCGAGTCCCTCCCGTTACATTAATGGGCACAAGGTCCCAGTCAAACATAAGCTGACAAAAGCGGCGAAAGAGCTGCAAATGCTGACCTTTTGTCGGACCGGACTGTACCCGCAGCATGGTCTTCCTGGAAGCTGGACAGCTACGTGGCGGTGTGTTGGGCAGAACTTCTCTCTGGCAGTGATGCGGGTAGCTGGAGCAGGTAGAACCTCAGATCAGCTTTAAATGAGGTCACTGGCACAGGTAATGCAGCCCATGCTCGTCCTTTTGCTCGGCACGTCTTGGCTCAAATCCCGAAGCTGGACACTTGTCAGATGATGGATGATGCTGTGTGACACGTGTCAGCCTTGGAAGGCAGTCTGTCCAACTTCGCTTGGGATCAGAGCATCTCGGGTTGCGCGGGCAGAAAACAGTGCAGTCGGGAAGGCCTTCATGCCTTGGTCAAATTCTGGGTTTGTTTCCCTACTGCGCACCTGTCAAGGGTGCATTCCGACTTCGCTGGCGAAGTCGGACTGCGCACAGGTGAGAACTGGTGTCTGCCGCCGTATGGACTTGCTTCAGCACTTATCACTTTTCTTGTCAGCCTGCCAGTCAAGGTGCGCCCAGAAGAGGGGCGAAGTGCGAACTTCGCACCCAGACTGGGCGAAGTGCGAACTTCGCACCAACACTTAGCCATTTTTCAGGTAACTTGCTGGAAAGTTTGAAAATCAACTGGGGGACTCCGAGAAAGGGGGGAAGAAAGAGACTGTGGGAAAGAAAGGGGAAGGGAGAGCAGAAGAAAGGAAAATAGAGGAAGAGGAAAAAAGAAGAGCAGCACTGTTACAAACTTGAAAACATTGCACCCCGTGCAAAATGTGACAACAGTAACCGAGCTTCCAATCCCTTTCACTTGGCTCTGATGGAGTAAGATCTCCTTAAAATACATAGAGAAGGGGTTTTGAGATAAGAGGCCAGCTATTACTCTTAATTGACATCGTCCAAGGGTTGTTGGATTTCTCCTCTTGCTCTCTCTAAAGCTCCGGTCCAACCCCTCCTCTCCTCTCTATTTTAAAAGGGATTTCCTCAAGCCTCTTAATTGAGAGAGGAGAGAGAGATTTTCGTCACGGGTCCTTTACCTTAAGAGCCCTCTCCCTCATCTGGAGCCTCTAGTTCGTTTTTAAAAGGTAGGTCTATCTCAAAGGTGTTTTTAGTCGTGAGTCAATATGGGAAACAAGAAATTCCATTGTATTTAGGGAGTCGACAAATTAAAAGCTAGGAATTTCGGGTCGCTCTTTAAAACTTGGGGGTAGATCGCTTGCTCTTTAATGGAAAAGGAAAAAAACCCAAATCGAGTGACAGACAGAGCTAGGTCCCTCAAAAACCATTCTCACGCAAAAGAAGGGGGATAAAATAAAAGTTCGCACGCCGTTGTTTAAAAAGAAAAAGTTCACATCCCCTTCTTTTAGGGAACAAAGCAAAGTAGTAAGACGAAGCGCACGACTGGCGAATCTACGAGTAAACGAGTCCCCAGAGGTGTCTCACCCATAGATAGAACAAGTATGGAACGCTGAAGACGAGGAAAATGTACACATAGAAACCTTGTTGGTGACTGCAGAGGACGAGGAAGAACAAATAGCAGAAAGAGCACCCATAGTTGACGATTGAACGGTAACACCCCAACCGATGGAAGAGGAGAGGGCAGAGGATACTGTAGGAGAGAACCTGGTATCAAGGCACCAACACGGAGGTTAATGGGGAGGAAGAAGGTCGCGAAGCAGAGAAGCAGAGACCAAGTGGAAAGAAGGTCGCGAAGCAGAGACCAAGTGGGAACGCAAACAAGGCTATTTGAGGAGGATTTCGCACCACTAACAGCTGATAGACAACCACAAAGAACTCAACACACAACAAGACCTGTATACCAGAACACTAAGGCAGGAAATTAGGCCAATAGAACTATACAACAAAAATGCCCACCTTTCTCAGGTGAAGGGAAAGTAGACCAAGCCCGACATGTGGGAACTTGCACTACCATTTGGGGAGCAAATGGGGTGAATCAAGACACACAATGGTTGCAATTGTTTCCAGCAACATTGCGAGGCATGGCGATAGACTGGTATTTGAAAAGACAGAGTATACAAGCATTTGCACAATGGGAAGACCTCAAAGAAGCATTCGTTGAAGAATTCCGAACAATGAGGGATGGCACTGACATAATCAATGAAATTTGCTGCAAGAAGCAGAGAACGGACGAAGATGTCGAGAGCTTCAATATAAGATTGAAACAACTGACGAACAAAATGGAAATGACACCTGCCGACGATAAGGTTAAGTGGTGGTTTTTGGATGGACTACTTCCAAGATGGAGGTCACTCAAAACATACTGAAGAATTGGACAGTGATGATGAAGACAAGGTGCAGAGCACAATCCACACATTTCGAAAAGAAATGGAGAAAATATTGAAGGAAGCCAAAAATGAAAATCAAAAAGACAGGAAGGAAATTTGGTGCTCGGATTGCAAGAAGGAAAGGCGTTCCAATATCGACTGTCCGAAGAAAGCTTAATGTGAGATTGCAGGTCATCCAGTGGTTGAGTGTCCATTCAATCTTAAGAACAAGCGACATCAAACTTTGGCCATACAACAAGAAGAACAGCCAAACCCAGGAAGCAATGGACAAGCTACAACAAGTGGTGGATACAGGAATAACCGGCGGGGAGGAAGACAAGGAGGCCAGAGCCGATTGCAATATGACGCTGAGGGCCGACCAGTTATTCAATGTCGGAACTGTCAATAATGGGGCCATTTCGCAAAGAATTGCCCCAAGCCACAGAATATAAGAAACAACAATCGTGGAAAGAATACCACGCAGATGTGCAAATGGTGTGGTTCAAGCAACCACACGGAAGGTAATTGCCCGAACAAGGCAAGTACCGGTGGAACACAGAATATAAACCTGATTGGCATAGGAGAGGTGGACGAACTAAAGAATGAAGTCCTGGTTGTAACAAGAGCACAGACCAGGAAGATGGAGGAGTACCCGAATCCTGCCAAGGAGAAGGCACGATGGCAAGAAGCCCAAGAGATGATAAACACAGAATTAGCCAAGGAAAAACGAGATCAACTAATTGTGGAGAAAGTGTTGAAACGACCGGAGATCGCGCAGAAGGCAACAGTGGAAGGCTTGGTAACGGAGGTACTGAACACGAAGGTGGAGATGAAAGTCGCCAACCTGTTTAGCATCGTACCGGAGCTGTATGCTACGATCGGAGAAGTCATCAAGAAGAAGGATGAACCTCGACAGGTAGCAACTATCAAGCATGACCAGTTCATCGATCCAAAAATCCTGATGATTGAAGCAAGGAAGAGGCCAGCTATCGTTCAAATAGAAGTTTTGGACCATAGGTTGAATCAGGTAATTGTTGACGGAGGATCGAGTGTGAATGTAATACCAGAAAAGACTTGGCGGATAATTGGGCAACCCCCCTTACGATCTCCTACCAAGTTATATGGAGCTGACCAGTATGGAATCGAGACATTGGGTGTTCTAATGATCCAGAAGTTACGCATACTAGATCAAGAGTTTGTGTTAGATTTTGTCATTATTGCTATGCAAAAGTCCGCATACGATGCACTTCTAGGACGAGGATGGCTGAGAGCAGCCAAAGTTTGGGAGAAGGAAAGATTATCTTTCAAACAAGGGCAACACGAGTATATCATTAATCTGAAGAATCATAGGGTGAGCCAGGGTATAGCAACTTAAGATGATTCGGGGTCTTCTTCATCAAATGGTGAGGCAGGATATGAACTCGACGAGGAAGGAGTGTTGGAAGTTGATAACTGCACGGAGGACGAATATGACCAAGACAAGGGTCTATTACATTGGCAGATGGAAGATTACGAAGTTTTCCCTCTCCAATGTCTGTGCATGGAAGCGAAAATAGAGATCGGAAGGGATGAGGCGCAAGATCCTGGAAAATAAATTAGTAACAAAAGAATGAAAGCAGCATATAAGGACAAGGAACGAGAGAAGTGGACATTTCCCAAGAACTTTGCAGAATTTACGATGGGGGAAGCAGTCATTGAGGATAAGCCAGCCCACCCCATCGCAGTACTAAAAGCAACAGATGAGCCTGAGGCAATCAAATATGAAGGCCCGAATATGGTTCAGGTAAACTTGGGAAAAGAGGGTGAAGAGAAAATGATCAAATGTGGAGATGATCGGGATCCAGTCTTCAAAGCAACAGCAATTAAGATTTTTATGGACTACAAGGATGTTTTTGCATGGACGTATAGAGACTTGAAGGGAGTACCACCGGAGCTTTGCGTACACAAGATTTCTCTAATAGAGGGCGCACAACCAGTAAGAAGGCATCCTTACAGGATGAATCCCAAATATGCAGCGAAAGTGAATGCCGAATTCAAAAAGATGCTAGATGCAAGCATTATATTCAAGGTTACGACAAGCGAGTGGGTTTCACCAATCGTGATCACTCTAAAACGGGAAGTAGATAAAATCCGAATATGTGTGGATTTTAGAAGTTTGAATGCCGTAACTATAAAAGATCCCTTCCCAATCCCATTCACGGACTCCATACTCGAAGAAGTAGCTGGCCACGAGATCTATTCATTTTTGGATGGATTCTCGGGGTATAATCAGATCAACATAGCGGAAGAAGGTAAGTTGAAGACTACTTTTGTGGTAGAGAACGAAATATATGCATACAATTGCATGCCATTTGGCCTATGCAATGTGCCCGCTACTTTTCAAAGGATCATCTTATATATCTTTGATAAAATTCCATAGGGAATTTTAAAGCCTTTTTAGATGATTGGTCACTGTATGGAAAGACGCAGGAACATCTAAAAGCTCTGGAAGAATGCATGGGTTTATGCAGGAAAGCACGAATCGCACTGAACCCAAATAAATGTGTCCTGTTGGTGCCATACGGGAAGCTGCTAGGGCACATAGTATGCCAAGAAGGATTGAAACCAGACCCAGACAAAATACGGGTAGTGTTACTAATGGTGGAGCCACATGACGTGAGCTCAGTTAAAACTTTCCTGGAAACTGTCGGATACTACAGGAGGTTTATCCGAAATTATGCATTGACATCTCATCCACTAGATGCGCTTACAAGGAAGAGTGTCCCATTCAGATGGACAGAGGAACACCAGGTGGCCTTTGAAGGATTGAAAGGACACTTGGTGAAAGCACCTATTTTGGTTTACCCTAACTGGGAGAAAATTCCATGTGCATGTAGACGCCTCAAACTTTGCAATTGGATGTGCGTTAGCACAGGATGGTCTATTTGGGTTGGATCAGCCCATATACTTTGCAAGTAGGCTATTGTCAAGAGCCGAAAAGAATTATAGTACGATGGAGCCAGAAGCATTGGGAATGGTGTACTTGGTGCAGAAGTTCAGACACTATCTGCTGGCGAACCCTTTTGCTTTCTATGTAGATCACTAGGCTCTGTTATACTTAATCAATAAACCAACAATCTATGGGCAAGTGAGTCGATGGCTCGTCACCCTATCGGAATTCGTGTTTAGAGTTGTAGTCAGACCAGAGAAGAAACACGTAATAGCGGATCAGTTGTCAAGGATTCGCTCAAGGGAACCTGTAGAGGGAGAAATACCGAATGAATTTCTCGATGCACAACTGTTTATGATTAATATTATACCGGGGAATATCTGTGGACAGGGAAGTTGCCAGACAAGTTGACGGCAGCTGAGCGACGAAAGGTAATTACGAAGTCCGCATCCTTCACCTTGATTGCAGGATTGTTGTATAAGATGGGGGAGGATCAGATACTTTGACGATGTATAATGGAAGATGAAGTACAACAGACCCTGAGGGAGACACGTGGGATTGGCAGGAGGACACATGGGACCGGATGCGACGACAAGGAAAGTGTTGTTGGATGGTTTGTGGTGGCCCACCCTCTTTCAAGATGCTAAACAGTTTGTGACAGTACGTGATACGTGCCAAAGAACAGGGAAACCGTTGAAAAAAGACTTCATGCCATTACATCCGTAGCAGCATCAAGAACTGTTCGAAAGATGGGGGCTGGACTTTGTAGGTCCTGTAAAGACAAGTCGAAGGAGGAGATGCCGATACATCGTAGTTGCAACGGAATACCTCACAAAATGGGTCGAAGCAAGGGCTTTACCAGACAACTCGGCAAGAAGCACGGCTCACTTTTTGTACGAACAAGTAATTACAAGGTTTGGGATACCTCTACAGTTGACAAGTGACAGAGGCGGCCATTTTGTGAATGCAATTATAAAGAATCTAACAGAGGAGTTCAGGATCTTCCACTCACTATCAAGTCCGTACTACCCGAGAGCAAACGGGCAGGCGGAGGCGACGAATAAGGTCTTGGTGTCCATCATGTACAAGACATGTGGAGTAGAGGGAACCGACTGGGAGGAAAGACTACCAGCAGTTCTATGGGCGTATAGAACAACTTTTAATTCAACCACAAATAACACACCTTTTCAACTGATGTACGAGCAGGAAGTAGTGGTACCAGTTGAATTCCTTGTACCAAGTTTGAGAGTAGCAGTCAACAACCGGTTGAGTGAAGAAGAAAGCGTCCAGGAGCGACTGACAGCCTTGGTACAATTGGATGAGAAACGGGTGATGGCTCAATGGGCAACGGAGGTAGCGCAAAAGAGAAGGAATTTCTAGCATGATAAACACCTTCGGAAGATGGACTTGAAGGCTGGTCGACAAGTTCTCAAATACAACGGTAAGAGAGAACTCAAGCCAGGGAAATTAAAAACCCTGTGGCTTGGACCCTTCCAGGTGGATGAAATACTAGAAAACGGGGCAGTTAGACTAAGGAAATTGGATGGAACATTATGCCCCGAGGAAATCAATGGTTCCAAGTTGAAGGTATACAAGCCACATGTGGAAGTCAACATGATTAACTCAGAACAAACGGGAACTTCCAAATCGGAAGAAGAAGATTCAGGCACACAACCTTCCAGAAATAACGAGCAGGGTAGCGCTGTTCGAGGGGAGGAAATGCATAACCTGGATTGGTTGTTTGGGAGTGCGGAAGAGCAATCAATGGAACTCTCAAGTAACAACCAAGGGGACCGACTCCAAGTCATGACGGAGGTCGCTCAACAGGAGGTTCTGGAAGAAGTTGAAGAAGACGGAGTTAGATTGATGCAGCGAATGAGAATGGAAACACATCAACTGCAGGAGGAAAATGAAACTCTGAGACAGTACAACAATCAGCTACGGGAACAGGTGATCCAAGAATTGGACACAACCATGCACAGGGTAAATGAAAGGCATGAAGCTCGCCTAACAGAGGGGGCAGAGCTGAATCAAGGGCAACCGTGAAACAGTGCAACAAGGAACCCTTCGGAAAGCAATTCATTCTCCTTGGAAGAAGAACAGGAAGTCGTGACAAGTCCAAGGGAACATAGAAGGGGAAAAACAAAAGTAACTGCTGCACTTTCTAGGGGTTCTTCTTCAGCCTCGCTAAAAATTGTGTTAAATCCAGAAGAATCCTCAAGTAGAGAAGTAGCAAACTTTTAGGAATCGGGAAGTCCTAATAACCCATCTGGGCCGCACACATATCAAATTGGTACAGGTTCGATGCATGAAAGAAGTGGGTAAAATGAGAATGGATATCCAGGCCGAGGGTAGCTGGAATCGGGAGGTGAATTACTAAATAAATGGTTAAAAGTGAGATTTGGGCCAAATCCATAGCCATATTAAGGTGAGGCAGAAAAGCAGGAATACGGAGGGAAAGACCCGGACGAAGACCTGTATTCAGATCTATATTCGTACCCCTTTGATACATAACCGGAGGAAGATCCATAAATGGAAGAACCGTACCGAGAAGACCTATACCCAAAAGCGGGAGAGGAACTGTATAAGTTAATTCTAATCCCGAGGTCTTTCATCTGGGATTTGCTATCGCAATCCCGAGTCACTCGCATGAAAGTGGAGTAAGGCTCTTTCAAAGGGTTCACTCGCCATGCCCATAACCAAAAAACTATGCAGGTTGAACCCCGGTTCCTCGTTTATCGATCTCAGTGCAATAAATGAAATAACACATCCAACCTATACTATCAAAGTTATTCTTTTTTCGTTCAGCTCTAGAATTCACCCCACACATCCAAAACCGTTGTTCCTTTATCTTCGGCCGAGTCATAGGAGCGAGATCCAGTAGCCAAGAGGAATATAACCTGGGCTTTGTCTCTCCATACAGCCACCAGCCAAGGTCATGCTCCCCTTATAATATCGGAAAAAAGCAAGGTTGTAGGCGGAAACCTAATCTCTCATTAGCTATTGAGGGAAAGCAAGGCGCAGCCCTTTTAAAATAGAGAGGAAAAGAGCCTCTAAGACTCGTTGTTGAGAGAGAAGGCGGTTTGGAAATGGGGTAGGGGGTTGGGTCCTCTCTATTTTAAAAGGGGAAGGTTTCACCTATAAGTTGTGAATTGCTGAGTTCTTCATTGTTAATACGTATACAAGAGAGAGCGATCGCCAGAAAAAGAAAGTTCTGAAGGGAGAAATCAATGCGTAAAAAAACACATTATAGATGCTTAAATGAATGCAATGACTTAGAGAGAAAGCAAGGTCGATCTCCTTTGACATAATACTTGGGACTTTTTGGATTAATAGGCATTGAAGCTATCCCCGAACCTCATTGATAGAGAGATTTTTAAGAGAAATCCTTAAAAGCTATTGCTCATTCTGAGGTGATAAGCACCCCAATGGAAGGGGAGGTGGAGAACGGTTATTCCCGATATCTTAAGAGGGCTTCGCTAATGCTGGATATTTCGGGTTAAGGAGATGAGATAAAATTTTCTCCGTCTTGTCACTCCTTTAAAATAGAGGGCAAAAAAGATTATGGATCCTTTCTAAGTGCATCCAACATTTCATCTGAGCTGGGCGGGTCTTTCGAAAAAATAAGCATTAACGAGAAAACCGTTCAGGATCGACACAAACATTCATTGCTAGAGAAAAGGCGTCCCCTTTTTGAATTTTAAAGCGGGCTCTTAAAGATGAGGCAGGGGTTCCAGCTAACCGAGCTACGGAAATAGAATAACCTAAAGCTTTGCTCAACCGGCCTTTTAAACCTACTCTTGGCTTCTCTTTGAAATAGAGAGCTGGAATGGAGGAGCGATCGATTAAGACAAAACTTCTTGCTCTCTATTATATAAGGCTTGACGAACGCCTCTCTTTTAGGGAAATGATTCTTCCCCAAGTATTACATTAAGGGAGATCGCCCCTCTCCTCTCCTCTCTATTTTAAGGGAGTAAGGAACTTTACTATAAGCTTTTGCTCTGGAACCTATATAAAGGCGCCTCTCTACATGTATAATTTGCCCCTTTATAGAGATGAGCGTCTTAACCCGCATGTTTAAAAGGGCCCCCATGTTTTTAAATGCCCTAAAAAATCCCCTTTTAAATGGTGGGGGTGGGGGAGGGGGCCATTAAATTAAATGGGCAAGGGGATTC
>JAQPPZ010007665.1:0-83577 GCA_028583015.1 Wollemia nobilis | reverse complement strand
TACATAGTGAAGTGGTCTAATATTGCTATGGTTTTCGATAGGTATCTCTTTCTAAATATGTAACTATACCTTATCTTCAACCTTGAATTGATATGGGACCCAATGCTAGTCATGGTGGTTCTTGTATTTTTTATTTATCTTTTCCAAGAGGTTATGGACTTATTCCTAGATTTGATAAATCTATTATACAAATTGTGCTATATTTTCTACATATTGTTTTACCATAAGGTGAGTACTTTATGGGTTGCATAAAAATAGCTACACTAGTGGGTGCCAAAGGTTGGAAACCAAAATAGATATGAAATCAATAGTGTTTGGTAAAGTTATGTACCTATAAGAATAAATAATGGTAGTATATGCTATGATTGAAGGTCAACTCAAACAATCTACTATTGAATTGGTATTACTTTTCTTATGTCTAATGATCAAATAAAATTGTTGTAGATATGTGGCCCACTTTTGATGTTTTAATTTAAACTTGAATGAACTATAGAGGTCTATGATCTATGTCAATGATGGTTTTCTTGCCCATCATGTAGTACTTCCACTAATTACATGCTTAGAAAATTACATAGAGCTCTTCACCATTGTAATGATGGTAAAAGAATATTTGTCATTACCTCAACATGGGCATGGTACAAGACTACAAGTATAGGTATATGGAGCTCAAAAGCTTTGTTTTATGTATTTATTTACAAACATCTATGATTTTGGTTTAGTAATATCCTTTATCTACTTACTAAAAATCTTATAATACGATGAAGAAATGTAGATTATCAAAGGATGCAATAAATAAATTCTATCCTATATTCTTCTTTTCTTTATATGATTCAAAACATAATTTTTTTCTTTTTATTCAAAGAAAATAACATAGAATAAAAAATGCAACAAGCAAGAATATATCCTAATGTAACTTTATGTATTTTGGACCTGAATGCCTACAAATTAGTATAGGATATTTCTATTTATACATAGACTATACTACATTTTCTAGTAAAAATGAATGACTATGATAAATAAATAATAGAGATGTGAATAGTACTACATAGATTTATGGACTATATTATAGGTGAAACATAGATCAGGGCATAGATACATGTAAACTTGAGCAATAAAACATCTAACTATGAAAAAGTACACTAATCAGAAGGTGATGCTCCAATCATGTCACAACAACACAATAATTTCCTACAAATAGAGAGACAATAGAAGCTGCAAAGAAAATTTCAACTATGATTACCATTTAGGGGTCTACTGAGATTAGAGAAAGTGTCAAATCTTCTTTGTAGTACAATTAGACTATTGTCCTCTTTGTAAAAATTTAGAAAAAAAATGATAGAAGAAAAGCATGTAAGAGCTATTCTACATAACCATTACTAGATATCAAAAATAAAAAGATATATTCATTGATAGTCAATGCTTTTTTAAGAATCAAAGAAAAAGAGATATGATGATTAGAAGGTAACAAATGAATAAATAGTTATGAAAAAATTATATTGAACTACCTATAGAGTATAAAAATATCATAGAAATATAGAATATTGATAGGATGGTCCCAAGCCAAATAAAGAGGATGTATTTCTATGCATGTACGACCACTCTCAACCACTCATTTCCATAGAGTAATAGATCCAATGGATACATGCCAAGCTTAATAAGTGCAACAAACACAAGTATGTGTGCAAGGTGGAATTCTCAAAGCTAGAAGTGATAGTAGTGGAATGGTTATACCTTGAAGTTTTTCTAGTATGTGAGCTTTCTAACAAAAATCAAGCAACACTTTGTTAGCATGTATAATTTATTAATCCTATGTGTTATCATAGGGGTGGTACTTATAAATAAATTTAGGGAAAATTAGACTATTTTAGGGAAGATAATGTTGAGTTAGTTATGTCGTAAAAAAATACTACACTAAGAAGGAGGTTTACCTTGGCCAATTTTGTGAGTTAGCCTTGGTGGAAGGCAAATAAAAAATTTTAAGGAGAAGAGAAGGAGGGAGAAAAGTGAATTGTAAATTTTTTAGTCCATGATGGGCATTAATTTTGAAAATAAAAATCATGATAAAATTTTGATGTCACATGATCCCTCCAATCTCATTGATCAATGATAAATGCTGATTTGAGAAGTCAAAAGACACAAAATATCCCAAAGCCATGTGGTCCATTGATAAAGTTGATCTATGCTGGGTGTTGATTCTAAAGAAAAGTAATTTTCAAATACAATATAGTAACACACACCATTGAATTTCCAAATCTACAATAGGTTCTAGGTCTAGAAATATAAAAGGTTTAATGCCATGTGGACCATCCAATATTATTGATTAACAGTGAGTGCTATTTTGAAAAGTTAAAAAGCACAAGAGACCCTCAAAACCATTCAAGTCATTGATTTTATTTTTATGGGTATTAATTCCAAAAGAAAATTAATAACATAAACAACAAAGCAATATGGGTCATCAATATTTTGATTAAAAATGGATATTGTTCCCTATAAAAGTAGTCAAAAATAAGTTTTTAAAGCCTTGTGAGTTGTTGGTTGATCATCCAACATATTGCATCACTTCATAAGGCTATTGAAGAAGTTATTATAGAATAAACCTTCCATTGGTTGGTACTAAATACATATGGGATACACATTGATGAATTGTGGGAGAAGTAGCTATATCATCAAGGCTCACATCTAAAGAAGATCCATCATTGATCTTAGCTAGATGCTAGATCTAGTAGTCCATAATTTTTAAGGAAAATATTAAGATTTTTAGTTCATAAAGTTCCACGAGCTATTCAATTTTGAATATCAATGACCCATTCCATTTTAAGATCCAAATAAAGGAGGAAATTCTACCATTGTCTAATATAAAAAAACACGGTGTGCTCATCGATAGTCCATAAAGATTTAAGTTAAAAAATATCACATTGAAGAAGGTCTATCATAGATCTAGGATAGGTGGCAAATCTAGTAGTCTATGAGGTCTTGAAGAAAAAGTTGAAGCATTTGTGTTTTTAAGTTATGTGAGTTTTCTGATCTTAGTTATCAATGACCCACATATTCTCTAAGATCCTTTTAGCAAAAACAATATCAACCCTACCATTGGTGGAAGCATGATAAAGTTAATTACCATAGATTTATTCTTTCACCTTCATTAGGCTCATCCACATGGTAGTTGTGTGATTACCCCATTCCACATTCAAAAGAAATCAATAATAATAAATCAATCTAAGATTGATCCAATAGCTCATAGAAAATTAAGAATCACCTAGATATTGAAGCACCATAAATCACTAGGGTTGTTTCTCATCAACAATTCATTGATTATACCCTTCTATTGACTAAGGCATCGATGGTTGAGGCCAAAAGAATTAAATACATCCTGCAACTCTACGAGGACGCTGCTGGTCAGAAAGTTAATTTCAGTAAAAACAAGTTATATTTCTTGAACACCCCCATTCAGAGGCAAGAAAGGATTGCAAAAATTTTAGGGTGTGATATAGAAAACCTCCCCACTTTGTATCTTGGTCTCCCTCTTTTCATTAGTTCTCTGAGAGATTTAATGTGGGACAAAGTTATTACAAGAATTAAAAAAAAAACTTGTTGGATGGAAAGGTCATCTTCTATCTCAAGCAGGAAATCTGACCCTCACTAACGCCTCTCTTCAAAGCATTCCAGTCTATTTCCTCTCTATTTTTAAAGCCCCTGTGAAGGTTTTCCAGAAAATTGAGAAAATCCATAAAGAATTTTTATGGACTGGATCAAAAGAGAAAAAAAGGATACACCTTGTAGGATGGACCAAAGTGTGTAGACCCAGGGAAAATGGGGGCTTAGGTCTGAGGAGAATTTCTCATATGAATTTAGCTTTACTAGCTAAGCAGGCGTGGTGCCTCATTTTTGGTGAAGAAAATGAATGGACAACTATCATCAAATGAAAGTATCTTCAAAATATGGAATTTCTAAGTGAATCAGTTCCAATTAGAGGTTTTGCTTTTTGGAAAGCAATTCTCAATTGTAAGGAAATAATAAAAAAAGGTTTAAGATGGGTTTTAGGAAATGGTGAGAGGATAAATTTTTGGAATGACAGGTGGGCTAAGGATGAACCATTGATGCAATATCCTAACTTAGCCCGAATTAGAGATATCACGGAAGAACTCATTGGCAAAAAATTCTTTGATTATATGGTTGAAGCAAATGATCTTTGTAACATTCTCGAGCAAGAATTTATCCCCATGAGATCCAAGGAAGATCAAGTGACATGGGCTCTTACGAAAAATGGGTAGTTCACTATTAAATCAACTTACAAGCTTCTGCTTGATGACAAGGATTTTATCCTCCAAAAGGATTTAGTTTGGATAAAAAAATTAATTCCAAAAATTGTAGTCTTTTCATGGCTGATTATCCAAGGAAGAACTCTAACCATTGATAATATGATGCATAAAGGTATTTTTATCACTAATCACTGTTATCTATGCAGGGCTAATTGGGAGACCATTTATCACATTTTCCTTGAGTGCCCTTTTTCCTTGACTATCCTAAGTGGGGTTTTTAAGGCCTTCAATATATCTTGGGTTAAACTAGCCACCATACTTGATTTGTTTGTCAAGTGACCTTACCCATTTTCAAGCCAAAGACTTAGATACATGTGGAAAATTTGTCTCAATTACTATCTTTGGTAGGTGTGGTTAGAAAGGAACCATATAGTCTTTAATGAGTCTATCCATGATCATCAAACTATCATTGCCAGGATCCTATCCTTTGCCAACGAGAATGTGAACCTTATCCCTTTTGATAGCCATAAACCTCATCTACAGGAGACCACAATTGCTCAATATTTAAGCTTAACCTTGTTAGATGAGTTTGTGCCTAGGGTAGTCAACCCTAGAGCCAATGTTAAGTGGTCCCCACCTCCTATGGGTTGGTTTAAGCTTAATTTTTATGGAGCGGCTAAGGAAAATCCTGGAAGAGTAGGCACTGGAGTCATTGTGTGAGATCATAATAGGAATATGATGCTTGAATTTTCTGAATATTTGGCAACAAGGACGAACAACGAAGTTGAAGCTAGAGCTATGTGGAGAGGCCTTCAAATGACTCAAGACTTAGAAGGCAATTTGATCATAGAAGGAGACTCTATGCATGTTATAAATCTCCTCAATAATTGGAAAACACCTCCTTGGAGGATTAAAACAATTTTTGAAGAGGCTAGGATCCTTTTCCAGGGAAGACAGGACAAAAAATCCCAACATGTCTTTTGGGAAGCTAACAAAGTTGCTGATAAGCTAGCCAATTTCGGTGTTGATGGTGACAAACTTTTCAAATGGTAACATGGTGTCCCGAGCAAAGTAGAGGAGCTTATTCAAAAAGAATTCCAATAATGATAGTCGAATTTACCAATAGGGAAGACACTGTAAGTTTGAAGGCTATGAGTATTCCTGTCTCTTTTTTGAAATGGACTCACAATAAAAATTATTTGAGCTATCAGTCTTGGTGGATGCTTCTTGGAAATACCACAAAGACTAATGGGGACAGTCACATGTCAGATAACATGGCTCCTAGTCATCTTAGTAATTTGAGGTTGGTTGATAATCACAAGGTAGGAAAGAAAATATAATATAAGACTTTGAACTAGAGCCACGTGGACCACTAGATAGCCACCGCCATAAATCTAGCAATAAGGTTCACTTCTCCAAGGCTGATTTACCAAGACGGATGTGGTCCCAAAGCATGTCATATACGAAATAAAACAATTACCAAAGAATTATTAAGAGTAACTATCAATACAAAGTTTGTGGGAGTTTTTTTTAGTACTTTGCTATGTGTGTCTGCAGATTTTTGTTTCTCCACTATTTCAAGGAAGGGATATGTGTCTGTTTCTTTTTTTGTAATTATGATGCAGGTGTGTTTTCTCGGGGTATACCCAAAATATTGTATGGGAAGTTTCTTTTTGATAACAGGCTATGTGCCTTACCGGATGTAATGGCTTTGGCGGCATGTAGATTTTACATATATAGGATCCTTAGTAAGGACATGTTCATCAACAACCCTGGGCTGATTTTTGTAAAAGGTTTTGGGTCAACCTATAAAATCCAGTATTAATGCTATAGTATCTTATCTACCAAAAGAAAAAGCACCATAAATCACACCAATTGTTCGATCTAGATGACCTATGACTAGGCACAAGTATGCAAACAAGTATAAGATTGAGAGAACCTCCACTAATAATTTAATTGAAGGAGAAGTAGTCCAATCTAATGGGTCATAAGTTTGAAAGAAGGCAGTAATATTATCCCAAATTTTGTCACCAACATTTCACCTTCTATAACAAGGAAACTTTATGATAAGTAAGTACGTTTATTATAGGTAACATCTATGTGTGATATTATAGAAGGAGGTAGTTTAAATCATAAAGGGATCAGTTAAAAGAAAACATCAAGTTTACCTAATTGAACCACTCAAACATTATATTATACGGAAGTGGTTGGCATCATAAAGGTGGTAACAATGGAATCTCCAATTTTAGATACCTTGAGTCCAACAACATTGATTGTAAATGGATCTTCCACTTAATTTCAGAGGAACTTTATTGTAAAAGTAGTTGGTAATATTGATGAAGGCTCCAAATACAGAGGTCTAAAACTCTTCAACATAAATGGATTTAGATCTAGAGACCTCAACCCCATATTGAATGCAAACCCATCCCTCGATTAATCTTTGAGGGAAAATTTTGGATTACTTATGTATATTTTGAGGGAAGAAATCCTAGTTTTGGCTTATAAATAGGATTTTCAATTGCATTATAAATATTGAAAATTATCTACTCATGCCTAATATCTAGCCTCATGTGTATATTTCTTTTCATTTTATTCTTTGTATTATCCTAGAATCGAACCCTGAGTTATTTTGTTAACAACATTCCAACCTCATTTGGTCTAACATGTTTGTAATTGAAAATTATGATGTACATGATTTTATGGCTAGTTCTACCCTATTTCTTGTATGAATATCCTATGTATGAATGCTGATGTTAGATTATAACCATGTTGATTTATCTAGCTATTAATGGATGGTTCATGTATTTGTTTTTCGTATAATACATAGAGGATATTTTGATCTTAGCATATTGCCTCCATTATATTAGAATATATTAGGGTTTAATTTTTTTAATATGTTTTTTTATTAGATATATGCAAGTAGTTAGGGAACAATGCATAAAATATCAAATCAAATAAGGATTTGGCCTTAGAAAAATTCTAAAGGTTTCCCTATAAGTCATGTACCACACTCACAAAGCTTCCTGGTTATGTCACTCTATTTAAAGCATGTGTTGGGTGCATCTAGGTACTACAAAAAATGACCAATAGTTTACCTAGTGTTCCTAGTGGGATGAATCTCATTAATTCTATCCCAATAAGAATATTAATTATGATTGAGATTTTTGTAAAACTTTCAATCATATTTTTTATTGAAGCATAAGAAAATTCACATGGTGATTCCACTCATAATGAAAGACCTATAAATTTATGAGTGTAAGACCTACTACTAGGTCCTTTGCAAGAGAAAATTCATAAGTGTTGGTGCTACCCAATGTCAAAATATGCATGCACAGTAAAATAAACCTCCAATAAGGTACCCAACCTAAAATTATAGAGCCCCACTACAACCACCCATTCCTCCTACAATATAGAATCCAATTCTATTCTTAGTGCTCAAATCACTACCTTCACTAGCAAAGATGCAACCATGCCTACATAACATCTACAACACATGGTAATCCTATGTGTGGTATATAATCTTAAAGAGAAAAATATGGCACTCATATTATTGGCAACATATTTTAGAGAAAATACATGAGAATGCTATATATTCCTTCTCCTAAATTCAATTGAAAGTTAGAACCAACTTGTAGACCTACTAATTTATAGATTTATAAAAAAAGTTGATGGTGTGTCTCTCTTAGAGTAACTCATGAATATCATGAGAGTTCATATGGAGACCATGGATGATTTCAACACCTAGTTTCAAAAAAATTGTTATAGAATCTTTGATAATATTTGATAACTCCTAGCTATGGCACTTATTTATCACTTGAAAATAATTAATTTAAGAATAGATATTATGATCATGTTTAGAGGAGGTAACTCTTTACTAAGGGAATATGGGATAATCATTCAAGCCAAAACTAATTTTATTCTAATAGGAAGGATAGTGTCTAGACCCCTTATGCCTCTATTTCTAAGCATTAAACCTCCTTATCAACCACATCCAATAGTTTAGCCTACTACCTTCTAGTCTACTCCTGCAACAAACCTAATAAAGGATCAAATTTCCCCCCTACTCCTCTACACAGCTAGATGAGATGAGAAAATTGCTAAGGATAGTCTATAATGAAGTCATAGCCCTAAAAATCCAATATAATACATAGAGGTTATAATATCAAAATAATTTGAGACCTCACTTATAACAAAACAACCAAGGTTAATGGCCTCTCCCAAATATCTAAGCATATCAAGGATCTTCATTGTAGACCAATAGGAATGTAGGCCAACACCAAAATCCTAATTAATATATGGTTCATGTATATCACCCATTACTATAGATTTTTGCCAACCTTGTTAGGGATATAGTTACTATGTAGAATAATTACATGGAATATTATAATGCATGGTACCACCCCTACCCCAATTCCTATCCTCCTAGTACTTGTTCTAAAAGTAATCCATCATAGACCATAGCAATAGCTACTAGAGCTACATATACTCAACCCCTCCTAAATTCTTAGGGATTGATTTGCAAATCCAAAGTCTACTCGCTCATGACTAATAACAAACCTCTCACATACGAAAAAGCTCTACTCATCTTGAAAAAACCTTAATAACTTGTGATGAGGAGGAATTTTGTGTTGTGTTTGACAAAGTAGATACTTTAGTGCTTGGCAAGCTATAAGTCTAATAAAACTACATGATAAGGGATAAAATAAAATCAATAAAGGATCAAGGTAAGGCTAATCAAGTGGGTCTCAATGGCTAAAGTAGAACAACTAATCCTATAAAAGGTATACCCCCTATAACTGCACTTGATCCAAATGTGCAAAATATCTTGTTGGCCACTAAGTGGAATATCATTAAAGCCCTAAGGCAATGCACACTAATTCTAAAACTAGTTAGATATCTCCAACCTACTATAGAGAGGCCCAAACCACAATGGTTATAGAGTATAGTTGAGAGGGTCTAGTATATTAGATCATTTAATGTGGTAGGACACCTAAAGAAGTCTACTATGGCCATGTATTTATGAGATGTCTCATCTATGCTTGAGTAGATGAGATACTCGAAGATAATTTAGAGAAACAAAATATATTACATAAGTAGAAGGTCCATATGGTCCTAAAAATATCTAGCCCTAAGGTAAATCAAGACAAACCAATGTTATTTTACCTTACTCTAATCTATGACAATAAGTTGATTCATAATTGCATGGTAGATTATGGTTCAAGTACTTTGGTCATGCCCAAAAAAGTAGCAAATACATTAGAGTTAGTATATGAATCTATTAATAAAGGGGTAATTCATTTGAATGGAAATCCTATCAAGATCTTTGGACTAATAAGGGTATTTTCCCTCATAGTATATACATGCACAAACCTCATAGTCTATCAGGATATAGCAATGATTGAACTCCCAACTACCTTTTTTATCTATTTGTCAAGGGTCCTCATTGCTAAGATAGGAGGCTATTTATATCTAGATTGGACACAAATGTTACACAAGACCAGATATGAGACTAATCTAAAGATTCCATAAAAACCTCTTCATATTCATCACATGAAATATGTGCCTTTGATCAAGCTAGATGTTTATCAAATTTATATTATAGGGGAAGGGTAGTCTAGATCAAACCTATATGTCAATGAAGTTTGTTCCTCTATTTGTAATGATAAAATGGATTAGTGGAAATTTGAGATGTGGGATTCATATCACTATGAGGTCTTCAAGAAAATAGGCATGGGAACCTATTTTATTCAACAAGATGACCCTTCTATCCCTAAGATTATGAAGACTATAGAAAAATTGATAAGTGAACGAAGATAAGATTTTGATGTGTCAAAATAAAAGTGAACCTAGTGTTGGTATCCATTTGATTTCACCTAAGGGAGAAAATATATTTTAATCCTATTGATTGCAATTTAGCTACTTGAACAATGTCATTGAGTATGATGTCTTGGTTCATGGCCTCCAGTCTGTGGAGAAGAAAGACACCAAGCTATTGCAAGTTTTTGGTGATACCAAGCTAGTGATTAGATAGGTAAGATCCTACTATCTAGTAAATAATATACTAATAAGGTCTTATTATGACCAGGTCTAGGATTTTATTGAAGTTATTGATTCCTTAAACTTTAAAGTCATTCTAAGGGACTTAAAACATGGATGTTGACCATATGGTAATTATTAGATCATAGTTTGATCATGTGAGTGATATGATATAAAATTAGCAATATGTAAAGTTGGTAGTGAGGCTAGTCAATCCTATTAATTATGCACACTAGCAAGTGTTTGATAGTGATGAACATATTATTCATTTTAGTTAGTAGGAAATTTATTTTTTTAAAGAGATAAGTTGCAAGATCAAGGAGGTATATGAAAATCATATCATAAAACTAAAATCCAACAAGCTTTCCAAGTGACTAGTCACACTAGAATCCTTATTCTGTCTAGATAAAAAATTCAAAGGAAAGAAAGGAATGCCAATTAAAAATAAAGAATATGAAGAGATAGAAGTTACCCCAAGGCAAAAATTGAAGATAGGTAGAGTATCTTTCCAAATGGAAAAAAAATATTTGATCCACCTCTACCAAAATTATGATGGGGTGATAGCATGGTGCTATAAATATATGAAGATATACAACAAAAATATCATCCAATATACAATAGAGTTAGCTCCTAAATATAATCTATGAGGTGTAATTATAGGTCTACTAGTCCAAATATTGAGCCTCTTATAAAAGGAAGTTATCTAAATTGATTGATTTAGGGATTCTATATCCCCTCAAACATACTAAATGGATCTTCAATTTGGTGTCTATGAGGAAGAATAATGGAGAGATAAGAATTTAGATTGATTTTAGAGACTTGAACAAGGCTTCACTAAAATATCATTACTCTTTGCTCTCAATGGACTAGACCATGCAAACTATTTTTTGTTTCAAAATATTCTTTCTATTGGATAGATTCTATAGCTACAATTAGGTATGAGTTAAGGATGAATATCAACACAATATAACCTTCACAACCAAATAGGATATCTTTGCATATCAATGGATGGCTTTTGGCTTATCTAATGTTTGTGCAAAATTTGAAAGGGTCATGGATATCACATTCAAGGACCTAATAAATGAAATAATCTTGCTCTATTTTGATGACTTGACTATTTTCTCCAGGTGAAAGGAAGATCATTTTGCATGCTTGGAGAAGGTTTTTAAGAAATGTCAAGAGTTTAAAGTTTACCTGAATCCTAAGAAATAAATATTCTATGTTCCTCAAGGCAAACTATTAGGTCAAATAATGTCTAAAGAAGATGTATTTGAATCTAACAAATTTGAAGCCACCTCCAACATCTCATTACCCTATCACAAGAAAACTCTCTAATATTTATTTGAATAAATAAATTTTATTAAGAGGTTTATATTATACTGTGTAGGCATTTTCAATCCCATGACCCTCATATATAAGAAATACCAGGTATTAAAGTGGAATAAAGAGAGGAATAAGGAAATTTAAGAGATAAAGAATACCATAATAGAACATTTAGTACTAGTGAATCCATATTTTTATTAAAATTTTGTCCTCTATGCATATAAGGATGAGTTCAACATTACAAAATTGCTTACCCAAAAGGATGATGTTTGAAAGGAGCATATGATTACCTTCTTTATTTAGAAATTTAAGGGCTATCAGAGGAGATAGAACTTAATTAAAAAATGCATTCCTTGATTACAGGCTTGAGAAATTCAAACATTTGGTCTCTAATAACAAAATCATTGTTTATATTATCCACTCTAGCATAAAATAATATATAATGGATGGATAAATTAGTGAGAAAAGAGTAGTATGGATCACTAATATAATTTATTATGAAATAAATATTAAGCCTATTAAAATAATTGAGGGAAGAACCTTATGCTACATTTTAGATACAAATAGTGATTATGGGAAAGTTGATAAGGACCTATTCTTAGTTAATTCAAATTAGAAGGTATTGGACTAGGTTGATGAGAGAATAAGATACATTTAAATAGGTTAGTATCCACCTGACATAAAATATTATTAGATGAGGGTATTCATATTATAGAACACACATTATGTTGTTATTGAAGATGTTTTGTTCTAAAGGAACTTTAATAGAATCCTCTTGAGGTGTGTTAGAATGGAGTAAACCCAACCTCTACTTCAAGAATTCCATCAAGGATTCTTAGGTGGCCATTCATCAACTCAAATCACTACTACAAAGATCATGAGAGTTGGGTCTTATTGGCCTACTATATTTTTAGATGTCAAAATGTTGAGAAAATATGATAAGCATAAAATATTTATTAGAAGGAAGAGGAATGCCCCAATCCCTTTGAAACCCATTACAATAGATGATCCATTATTCAAATGGGGTTTGTATTTTATTGGCATGATAAATCCACCATTAAATGATAGCAACAAATGGATTATCATTGCCATTGATTATTTCATCAAATGGAAAAAACAATCCCACTAAAGGAAGCCACTAAGAAGGTGATAATTAACTTTAGAGAAGAAATTATAACTCAATTTGGTATCTTGAGTACTATCATCATAGAAAATATTAAGGCATTTAAAAAGATACAAAATAACTCAACTCATACTCTAGTATAGAATATATTTGAAGGCTTACACAAACTATTATCTTCAAGGAAATGGTCTAGTAGAGTCCACCAAAAGGAATCTGATTAGGATTTTGAAGAGGATAGGTTCAAAAAATCAAAGGCAATGGAACCTCCATCTTAGAAGATCCTTGAGAGTACATAGAATTACTCCAAATAAAGCTATATGATATTTTTCTTACACCTTGGTTTATGAAAAAGAGGTAAGATTTCCAATCTCCATAGAATTTTCAACAATTTAGCTACTTTATGAATCAGAGATACAAGAGAATGGTGCCATGATCATAAGGATGGATGACATATTCAAGGTCAAAGAGTAAATGGAAGAAACTATAGAATAAATATTGAGGTATTAGGAAATAGTTAAAAGATGATTTTATAAGAGGTAAAATATTTAGAACTTTAAGGTTGGAAAATATATTCTCAAATGGGACAAAAATAGAAGTAAACTAGGGTGTCCCACCAAAATTGGTCCCTCTAAAGTGGCCCGTATATTATAACTACACGTCCTAGTTAGTTATGATATCATCACTACTATGCTTTATTGATCCTAGTCAATGGGATCTACTTGATGAATTACTCTCAAGATATTTTAATAAAAAAAACTTGTATATATGTATTATTATTAAACATTATGTTTGTAGTAGGTTTTATTTTAGGTGCTTAATCTAAATCCATTGATCAGTAGCATCCCTTGGTCTGTGAGACCGTGAAAGTTCATAAAGTCATGAAGATCAAAAGAAGTTGCAAGAGTAATATACATTGGTGAAAACCATGCATTGATAAAAATAAATGGTCCATATGATTCCAAAAATGCTAAACAAAGGTCTTTTGACCAAAGAAATAGTAGCCATAAGATCATCAAAGAAAGAAATATACATGGGAAGCTCATGCTAAATAAATATTTTTTGAAGAAAATCCTAAGGCTAGGGTGGTGTAGGTCATATGATAAATTCAAATCAATGGATAGTGCTACTTGATGAAACAATAAACACAAATATACCTTACAAATAGCACCAACCATCATATCATAAAGATACATGGTGGTCTCATGAATTGTTAAAACATAAGAGCTTCCCAAGTAACAACAACCATTAGATCATTGAAGATATAAAGTCTATGAGCCATATGATCCATAGATATCCCTCTTGCATGAGATTTTTCACAATTAAATTTTACTCCTATCATGCAAAGAAATTTTTGAAGATATTATCTCTCATCATGGATGGTGATACATGGTAAGCATGTGCTAAATTAGGAGTGAACAAAGAAAAAATGTAAGTTTAGGATAGTGCCATCCATCCAATCAAATTATCAAGAGGAAATGCCTATTGTCAAGATTAAAATAAATAAATATCCCCTTGAGAAAGTACCAACAAGTTTGATTAGCTAATATAGAAGTCCTAGAAACTATTTGATCAGTGAAAAAAGAGACAACATCCTTTTGCTAACCTTGCATAGGAGAAGAATAATTTCACATGGTGTGAATTCAATTCCTTTGAAAAATTGGAAGTCTCTTTATGTTGGCTTTGTATAAATAGGAAGTAAATTCATACCACATGAATTCTTTACTAAAAATATGGTGGTTGGTCCCAAAAATAGAAACTTAATGTTTGGAAAAGGGTGGTGGTCTCATACTACTAAATTTACACAAAAGGGAAAATAAATTCAAGTAAGGTAAATCTAATGTTGGTAAGGTGATGCAAACTTCTTGCCAACATTGTAGAAGAAAAGTATAAATTTACATAGTGTGAATTTAATGTAGGTGGATGCTTTGATATTCAAGAGGAAAATCCATAAATGAATGTCTTGCCTTCATTTTTTCTTTATTAATTCCTAAGTTTTAAATCAAATAGGATCCCTTTGATCACAAAAGAGAACAAGTGCAAATATTAGCTATAAGAAAGAAAGTTTGTGTGCCTAAAAGTATTTAAAGTAGGAACCAATAGCCATGGAAAATAAGAAGAGCACCCCCACCTACCAAAAAACAAGGTAGTCCATTTAATTTGTTATTCTATAAGTATGGCTATAGCCTATCCTTCCACTTTGGTTTGAGAAACACTTACCCAAACTCTCCATATCATGGTACTAAAGTTGGTGAAAGACCTGATTGAGAAGGTTGTGGAAACCTAAGTATTAAAGAGGACCAAGAATTTAAGGGAGGGAGTATTATAAATATTTAAAGTTAGCCCTTAGATTATTTGAAGTGATAATACTAACTAGGTATCATCCCTTGCCATAGTCGTGAAATAACTATACAACTATATTATCAAGCAATCATGTATGAGCAAGCAAGATATGTACAATATGTCAAGCAATAGTGGAATATGATGAAATAATTATGAAATTTTTTTATGTAAAAAGTGGATGGTTATGAGATGCAACACTAATTACTAATTTGACACTAGTTATATATGATAATGGTCATATATATCCATGGAAAAAAATTAACATTAGCCAATCAAATTTCATCAGAAATATTGGTTGTCCTCAATCCTATCAAGAACCTGTGTGTGATTCATGAGTTCATTTCCTATCTTGAGCTTGATTATGACACAAATCTATCAAGAACCAATGTGTGTAATTTGTGAAGTTAATTTACCAATTTTGAGCAAGGTAATGACATAAGCCAATTAGGAACCATTATATGTGCAAATGATGAATTCATTGAGCAATTCAATATTAAACCAGTCATAAAAAGAACCAACAATCTAGCTTATCCTTATATATGGTCAAAGGTCTCTTCAAGAGATATGTGTCACCACGCATGAGCATACTCCACTGCTAGTCAGGCATCTATATCCTTGGTGGAGATTAGACCCATAGTCCAATAGTAAGATCTCAAGCTTTGGAGAATCATATTCTCAACCACTCGAATTGATTCTTGATGAGAATTTTACCTTATCATTACTGCTTGAATCCCATTATTATTATGAATTTTGTAAAAGTGTTGGAGCTTGGGGATTCAGATTCTCAACCACTCAAATAAAGTCTTGATGAGAATTTTACCCTATCCTTACTACTCACACTTTTTTTTTGTATAATTTGTAAAACATATATTCTATAATTTGTTGGACTATGTGCATAATGAGAAAAGCAATACATTTTTTTGCTTAATGGTTCAATACAATAAAGGAATCATCCATCCTTGACATTAGATTTTATTAATAAATGTAACATGTGTTTGATTCAAAAAGTGGCAAAGTCAGTTTCTAAAACTCAAAAATTTCTTAGTGAGCATTGTGTTTTGGTTCAAGAGAGATTTTTAATCAACATCAAGCATCAAGATTATATTAAAATATAAATCATATGAGTGGTTCAAGGTGGAATCTCAATCAGTCAAGGAGAAAAATATTACCTATGAACAAGATGGACTTTGTTTAAGATTACAGTGGATAAGTATGACCATATGTCATATATAATTGAGCTAATCAAATACAATATGTAATCTATGGAATGTATGATTAGGACTGTGTAATGCGATAAAGAAGTAATGACTATGTAAGGTGGGTTATATAAAAATGTAAATAGAATGCATAGGTAAATGAAAATATAATCTCTAAAAGGTAAAATAAAATGATAAGAGGTATTGAACCCACTATGGGTGTAGTGCTTCGCTAATGGCCAAAGAAAAGTAGAGATATATCCGCTGGTATGTATGCTTGCAAATGGTCAAATGGAGGCTGTCGCTCACTCGTGACCATGAAGATATCCACTATGGGGTGCTCAAAATGATATTTCCAAAGC
Organism: Wollemia nobilis; assembly: GCA_028583015.1. NCBI lineage: Eukaryota > Viridiplantae > Streptophyta > Pinopsida > Araucariales > Araucariaceae > Wollemia > Wollemia nobilis. Next base: position 66,938 of record JAQPPZ010007665.1, on the reverse strand, counting down.
AAAACTATTCAATAGGGGTGTGCACCAAAGTGTACTAATAGGACCAATGAAGCAAAGCAAGAATTACATCCCTTGCCTTGAGGAGATGTAATCAATAAATTTAAATTTTAAGGTCAAGATATGTAAAATGGCATGAGAGAATGCAATTATGGAAATGCAAACTAAATGAGAATACCACACCATGCACAACTTTTGTTTTATTTGATTTTTTATTTTTAATTTAATTTTTAATTTATTTTTGATTTACATGGTGGAACTAGTAGTATATACAAGATGATCTGTACAATAATTTCTATGTACACTATACAAATATGATCCATGCATAATATTATTTAATATGGCTTCAAAACCAAAGGAGGTTTTAAACAAAGAAGTTCCTTTATAGATTTTTATTTAGTAACCATTTCTTGAAAATATTCACATTCTTTAACAAAACAAAAAGGAAGGGCAATCCCTGATATTTACATATATTTATAAGATAGTGAAGTAGAATTATCTTGGGAAGTAGAAGATTTAGCATCAAAATTTGTGAAATTTATCATATTACAAAATAAAATATCAGATGGATAAGGAAGTTTCTCATATTCTTTAGTCGATTCCCTAGAAGGATTCTCAGGCATAGGTGAAGATGGGACAAAACGAAGAATAAGATGGCTCCACCATTTCATAGTACTCAAATACTCATGAGTCACCATGACTGGTGATAATTTGATTCTTGAATTTAAACTTCAAGTATTGATGAAGAGTAAAAGGGATAACTGTCATCTCATGAATCCAAGGGCATCTAAGTATCTGGTTATAATACGAAGGGTAAAATACCATGTAAAACAAGGTATCTAAGATCATGGACCGTACCTCAAGGAGAAGGACTATAGTGCCACAAGATTCTTGGGACTCATTTTTGAAATTGTTTACGATGATATTATCTTTTATGAGATCTTCCTCCTTGAATCCTAGTATTTTCAAGACTTGATGAGTGCATAAATTAAGGGAGGAACCATTTTCTACCAAGAATATCTTGATAAATATTTCTTCAATAACTCATGTGCTGTAAAGGTATGAATATTTTTGTAGGTTTGATGGAGGAATCTCATCATCATAGAATAAAATATAATTAACCCCAAGAGAAATTATTGAAGAACACAAGCTTATAAAGAGAGGGGGGTAAACAGTATAAGATAGAACATTTTATTTTTCTTTCCAAAGTAGTATTATCCAATATTATCAATTGCAATAATGAAACAATGCAAATATCATCACACACATAAGAGACAAGTATTTAACATGGTTCACCCAATGTGGGTAAGTCCTTCTCATTTACTCACAATATCAATCATGAACAATCCACAAGTCTATTCTTTTCATATACTCACAAAGTCAATCATGAAGATGCACAAATTTGCTTCACAAAACTAATCTATAACTCTTGCACTTTTATTTCCAATATCACTCAAAACCAATGCACAAGTTTACTCTCAAAAATGATTTATAACTCTTGCGATTTTATTTCCAATATCACTCAAAACCAATGCACAAGTTTGCTCTCAAAATTGATTTATAAATTTCATCAATTTGTTTTTTATTTCAACCATAAACTCTTTGAGAAAGGAATTAAATTACCATACCTCTAAATCTACCTTGATGATGATGAGCTTCTCAAACCTATCTTGGCAAAATAATTTCCTTTTTGATCCTCCAAAAATCTGGTTAGTAGTTTTCTATTTCATGCATAGATAGAAAATCATCTTCCCAAATGTACACAACAAAGCTTTCAAGAATACTACCTTATATCTCCTACTTTCACAAATAAATTTAACTTTATAATGCCCACACATAATATCTGAAATACAATCTTCAATTACACACAATATACCTTATGACTCCAAATACTATGAAAATTACAATTAAGTCCAACACACCTTATAAATCCCTAAAAAAATTAAATATGATGCATACCTTATAACTCCTAAAATTTATTTAATCAAAATATTTTTGCCCTTACCAACGCAATCACCATGAATCAAACCTGCCACCTCCTATTTTCCCATGCCCTAGCACAAGCTAGGCTACCGTGTGAGCTAGCTGCCCACATGAAAACTGAAGTACACAATATTTATTTTAAGGTATCACCAAGAATTTTATCTGATAAAAAACCTTAGTAAAATGTTGTCACCATGAATCAAACCCAAGACCTCTTGTCCATATATGCCCTAGTGCAAGCTAGGCTGCTGCTCGAGCTAGTCATCCACATGAATAACAAAATGTGCAATATTTATTTTAAAATATTTTTGAATTCCTCTCTTGTCAAAAACTCAGTAAAACAGTGCCATTGTGAATTGACCCCGAGACCTACTGTTCCACAATGCTCTAGTGCAGGATCGACTATTGTCTAGGCTAGCCACCCATATGGTATCTCTAACACATAGTCTTTGTCTTATTTTATTTTCAATTTTGCCTCCAATACATGTGTGCTTCCCCTTCTACTCTCCACAAATCTCACACGAAGGATTTTGATTTTCACTCCTTGCTTAACCTTTGCATGAATGAAATATTACTCCCATTTATATAAGTGTTTTGTTTTGACCATGGAACGTTGACACTTTAGATTTTCACCTTTTTGAATTTAGATTGGCACCCTTTTTAAATTCAAATTTATTTGTATTATAATATTTAAACCTTAGGTTTTAAATATTATAATATATTACTTTTAAACCTTTGTCCAATACCTTAAAAAATGTTTGTCTTTATTTTAAACCTTTTGTCCTTCTCTTTATAAACCTTTGTACTCAAGCCTCTTGAACCTTTATAATCTCTCTTTATAGTATTTAAATATAATATATAAATATTATAATCCTTAAACATGTTTGCCTTACTTTCCATTGTCCAACCTTGTAAACACATCATTATTGAATAATATTTATGCCTTGAATACCATGCTTTCTTTGGCATAAATCCTTTGACATCAATGAAAACTCAATATTATTAATATTTCCAACAATATCCCCCTTTTCAATTGATGGTAACCCTTCCAAAAAATATATTTTACTGCAACTGGATTCCAAAACTGCTCCCCCTGACAAGATGCTCCCCCTCGCTGAATTCTCTCCCCCTTTGACATAAATGACAAAGGGTTTATTGGGGTTAAAAATAAGATATTTTAGCATAGCCCCATCACCACATCCTTTAATTGAGGTGAGTAATTATGGTATGGGAGTAAATCTACTCCAAACTTACAATGCTCTTCTTATTTTTCAATCTTTTTCTAAACTTTTGAAGTCATACCTCTTTGAAAATTTTGACTATCCTTCTTTTTGCTTGTATTTGGAAGTTATGGAAATTTTATTCTACACCACTTTGCTCTATGCCCAAAATTATTGCAATTGTAACACATGATGTTGTGGTCCTTGAAATGTGCAAAAGACTAATAAAAAAATAAACATGGTGAAGCAGTACTCTAAAACATAAACTAGTTTCTAATTCACTAGATCGCAGATGCACAAGTGAAGAGCATACTCCTAGTGTTGTAGGATTTCTAATTCACTAGATTATATTACACGACAAGTGAAGAGCATAATACCGACAACAAATACGTTTTAGAAAATAGAAAAAAATATTAACATGAGTTAGAAAAGGAAAAAAAGACACGAAATTGAATTTTATTCTGAAAAGAAGTAATACAACATCAAAACTCCAAACCTTGCAATGTATATATTTATGACCAAAATGATTACATGAGAAACAATAATCTTGGAAGAAATATTCATCTTGCCTAGGAGGATATGATCACATGATTCTTTGTTTGCTTCTTTTATGTTGGTCCCTGTTCCTTAATGGTGCATTATTTTCTTCCTCATTGATGTTTCCACTTCTCAACTCATCAGTACAGGTCTTATATTCTTCTTCATATACCTTATATGATGCTTCTATTTATTTTGAGCTTGTCTCCTCTTTTTTTACTTCTTGAATTTCCTCATAGCCAAGTCTAGTCTTCATAAATGGAGATCTCTATGTTTTGATAATATCATCCAAATATTTTGAGCTTTTCCTAAACTAATATATCTTAATGTTAAATTTTTCAAGTCTCTTCCTTAGAATGTCAACCTCATGTTCTAGTCTTTCACATTCTATTTCTTTTGCTTTTAACTGTTCAACCATACCTTCTTCAACTTTCCTTGCCTCTTCAACCTTAAATTTTAAGTTAGTGAGATCTTGTAGAAGCTTTGCCTTTGTTTCCTCATCCTCTTGAACTTGAGCCTTCAATATTAAATTCTTCCTTTTCAAATCTTAAAGCTCAACAAAAAGTTCCTCTTCCATATCAATAGTGGCTTAATTTTCATAATATGAAATTTATCTTCTTCTTCTTGGTCTTCAATAATAGGGGCATATTCATTTTCTTCTATGACCAAAAATAGAATTTCTTCTTCCTCACTATCAGAGAGGCTTTCATCAATGTCAATGGAAGCAGTGCTTGCTTCTTCAATATAAAAACTTTTCTTGTGCCTTTGAAATATTTTCTTCCCATGCTTGTTTTGACCATACCTATTTTTCTTTTCATGATAAAATTTCTTTCTTTATTTTTCTCATATTTATTTTATTCACTACTACTATATCCATTTTGTGGAAAATTAGCTGCATAGTGACCAATGTTATCACAACTAAAGCATTTCACAGTCTACATATTTTTGTGTTTTCTTGTACCCTTCTTATTTCTTATTACAAAGTTAGCCTCCTCTTCATTGCTTGTTTCATCACTTGATTCTGGTTCTTTATCCTTTGCCTTATTTGAAGCTTTGAATGTTGCCTCTCATTTGGATGTTTGATCTCTTTATGTCCTCATCTCATAGGCTGTGAGAATTCCATGTAACTCATCCATGCTTAAAGTTTTGAGATCTTTCATCTCTTCTATTGTGGACACCTTTGCATCATACCTCATAGGGAGTGACCTTAATATTTTCTGAAAAATAATAGAGTCCTCAATATTTTCTCCAAGATAATGAATAGTGTTGACCACCTCATCAACACAAAGTAGATACCTAGAAATATTTTCCTCATCTCTCATTATCAATTTTTCAAACTTCCTCCTATGTGTTTGAAGCTTTGCCATTTTAACTTTGTCATATCCTTCATATGTATTCTGTAACTTATCCCACATTTCTTTTGCTAAAGTGTAGTGCATGACTTTCACAAATTTTGATTTACATAACCCACTTAAAATTACATTCATTACCTTGGCATTAATTTCATATGTTTTTTACCACTTGCATCTGTGGAAGGAGTTGTAGGTGGTGTGAACTCATCCTCAACTGATTGTCATGTATCATATCCCCGTGCCATCAAAAATGTCTTCATCCTTATGCTCTAGAAAGTATAGTTAGTCTATAAAACAATGGTGCCTTATTTAATGAAAACCCTTATTGATGTACCATTTGTGTTCCTGTAAGATCTACCTTAAAGCTAATTGAATTTTATGAAGGAAACCACTCTGATACCAATTGAATAACACAAGCTTATACTAAGAGGAGGGGTGAACAGTATAATATAAAACTTTTTACTTTTATTTCCAAAGAAGTATTATCCAATATTATAAATTGCAATAATGAAACAATGCATAGATCATCACATACATGAGAGACATATATTTAATGTGGTTCACCCAATGTGAGCTATGTTTACGGAGACAATATTTCTTATAAAAATTTTCAACAAATCTCTTGGGAACCAATTACCTATTACAATATTTATGGGTACCAACCCAAAGGAGACACCAATCCCCTATGCTCAAGTTCATGGATCTCTATCCACAAAAGACACCAATATCCTCTAATCTAGTTTGTGTACCTCTATCTATAGGATACATCAATCCTCTTTTCTTTGGTTTGTGTACCTCTATCCATAGGAGACCTCAATCCCCTCTGCTCTGGTTTGTGGACCTCTATCCATAGAAGACCTCAATCCCCTCTACTTTACTCCAAATATTTACACAAGGCTTGCTCAAACCTACTCAAAGACTATATAAGGCTTGCTCAAATCTACTCCAAGCATTCACAAGGCTTGCTCAAATCTTCTCCTAAACCTGCTCTTAAATATGCTAAAATATGCTCCAAGCCTACACACAAGACTTGATCAAATATGCTCATCAAAACCTGCTCAAATCTAATTCAAGTATACACATAAGGCTTGCTCAAATATTTTCATAAAAACCTGCTCAAATCTGCTCAATAGAACCTACACAACTCTACCTCAAACTTGCTCAATCTATCTCATATCTTATATACAAATAATTTTCATCTATTCCTAAATCTTGCATAATGATGTCACCAAGAATCTTCAATGTGATTTCTTCAACTAAAGTAGTTTAGACATATTCTACCCAGAATTCGTTTAACCTCTTGAACATATAGAGAATGATATGCACTAATAAATTCTCAATATCTTCTCGCTTTCACATGTCTCACATTTATTGTATTCTAAAGGTAGCTCTAGTCTAGCACTTGATAACTGACCTGGTTATTGCTGAGTTGCACCTTTACTTCAAGACCAATCACAATGCACAAGTCCTTCTCATCTACTCACAATATCAATCATGAACAATCCACAAGTCTATTATTTTCATCTACTCACAAGGTCAATCATGAAGATGCACAAATTTGCTTCACAAAACTGATATATAACTCTTGCACTTTTATTTCCAATATCACTCAAAACCAATGCACAAATTTACTCTCAAAACTAATTTATAACTCTTGCACTTTTATTTCCAATATCACTCAAAACCAATGCACAAGTTTGCTCTCAAAATTGAATTATAACTTTCATCAATTTATTTCTAATTTCAACCATAAACTCTTTGAGAAAGGAATTAAATTACCATACCTCTAAATCTACCTTGATGATGATGAGCTTCTCAAACTTGTCTTGGAAAAATAATTTTCTTTTTGATCCTCCAAAAATCTGGTTAGTAGTTTTCTATTTCATGCATAGATAGAAAATCATCTTCCCAAATGTACACAACAAAGCTTTCAAGAATACTACCTTATATCTCCTACTTTCACAAATAACTTTAACTTTATAATTCCCACACACAATATCTAAAATGCAATCTTCAATTACAAACAGTATACCTTATGACTCCAAACACTATGTAAAATACAATTAATTCTAGCACACCTTATAACTCCCTAACAAAATTAAATATGATGCATACCTTTTAAATCTTAAAATTTATTTAATCAAAATATTTTTGCCCTTACCAATGCAGCCACCACAAATTGGACTTGCCACCTCCTATTTTCCTATGCCCTAGTTCAAGCTAGGCTATCGTGTGAGCTAGCTTCCCACACAAAAACCAAAGTGCACGACATTTATTTTAAGGTGTCACATAAATTTTCTCTGACTAAAAACCTTAGCAAAATGGCGCCATCGTGAATCGACTCTGAGACCTTATGTCTTCCTATGCCCTAGTGCAAGCTACGCTACCGCTCGAGCAAGCCGTCCACATGAAGAAAAAAGTGCATGATGTTTATTTTAAAACCTTTTCAAATTCCTCTCTAGTCAAAAACTTAGCAAAATAGTGCCACCACGAATCGACCCCAAGACCTCATATTCCACAATTCTCTAGCATAATCTTAGCTACCATCTGGGCTAGCCACCAAGATGGGATCTCTAACACACAGTATTCATCTTATTTTATTTTCAATTCTACCTCCAAAATGTGCGCGGTTCCCCTTTTGGTCTCCACAAATCTTACACAAAGGATTTTTATTTTCACTCCTTGCTTAACCTTTGCATGAATGAAATATTACTCCCATTTATATAAGTGTTTTGTTTTGACCATGGAATATTGATGCTTTATATTTTCACCTTTTTGAATTTAGATTGATGCCCTTTTAAATTCAAATTTATTTGTATTATAATATTTAAACCTTAGGTTTCAAATATTATAATATATTACTTTTAAACCTTTGTCTAATGCCTTCAAAAACTTTTATATTTATTTTAAACCTTTTGCCCTTCTCTTTATAAACCTTTGTCCTCAAGACTCTTGAACCTTTATAAACTCTCTTTATAATATTTAAATATTATAATCCTTAAACATGTTTGCCTTGCTTTCCATTGTCCAACCTTGTAAACTCATCATTATTGAAGAATATTTCTGCCTTGAATACCATGCTCTCTTTGGCATCAACCCTTTGACATCAATGACAACTCAATATTATTAATATTTCCAACACTTACAACATTAAATATATCCCTAGAAGGAATGTATTGTACTTGTTGTGTAGGAAGTTGATTATTTTTTGGAGGATTGGGATTAGGAGTAGTTTGAGAGTCATCTATAACAAGTTGATCTGCATCAATCAAGTTCTGAATCATATGTTTCAACTTTTTACATGACTGTGTCATGTATCCATCCACTCTATGGTACTCACAATGTTGTTCATGCTTATACCAATAAGTCGTGATATCAATTTACTTTATGGGAGGCAACTCAAATGTACTTGTATCCAATAACTGCTTGAGGACCATAAATAATGGTTGATTAAGCTTAGTAAACTTACATGGTGGGAATTTTTGAGGAACATTGAATATCATTTTCCTCAAGGTATCAGTGGTAAAAGGATTTAATGAATGGTTACATGTTTATTTATGATTGTAAGTAAAATGATAGGATTGGATGTGATCCAATTGTGGAAAAGAAGAATAATATGTAGGCTGAGAAGCATGATATGGATGTATGGTAGGATTTGAAAAAGAAGCATTTGCTTGTTGAAATGAATGTGTTGTGTTGAAATAAGAATGAGAAAATAGTTGTGATTGAAATAATGATGGAGAAGAATATGAAATGGAGAATTATGGAGGAATCATTTGAGTGGAGAAGGATGAAATATGAGGAAGTTGTGAAAAAGATGATGTTGAATATGGATGAAATTGTTGAGGGGGTTGACTACAACCAATCAATGTAGTTTGTAGAATTTCCTCAATATTACTGATCGAGGAAGTAACATAAATAGGTTTGTATTGTATTGGGTCATATACAAGACCCAAAATATCTTTACCATGTCTAAAAGTGATAGTCATATTTTTGAAAAGAATGATTACAAATCACTCAGAAAAAATACCACACAAAAGATTTTTCTTATCTTATTGATTAGTTTCTTCTTAATGTGGTCTTGGTTTAGTGGAAAATAAAGATAAGGGATGAAAATAAAGATGTTCCTTCTAACCAAAATTATGTATCCAAATTATTCTAGAGTGGTCTAATATTAATCACATAGTTTTACCAAGAGTAAGAGGTGTATACCATTTAATACATAAATTAACAAGTTGGAGGATTCGGCCTCAAAACCTTACCAAAACTTGGCACCACTTGATGCTAAGGGTGGGATGGAACTAGGATGAGATCAGTATGGAATGCCAAAGGAAAACCCAAAAGGAAGAAAGTGAGAAGAAGAGAAGTGTAAAAAGAATGATATAATATTTTAAACCCTTAAGCATGAGATTCACGTTAGGTTCACCAATAAATTTAGGCTACAAATTTGCATCCCTTTCCCTCAGGCTAATGGATCCATACCTAGAAGGGGGATGAGTCATTTGAAGTCTACACCTCAATGTGAGGGGTATCTGGTGATATACCTCCTTTGGTTAATTATTGGATAGATCTAGGGTTCACCAAGAAGTATTTTAAGACCACTTCTAATTTTAGCCAAGGTGTATGTTTGATGTGTTCTTTCAGTTTACAAAACACATAGGTTTAGGTCAAATGCAACTAGATCTAAGCTATATGCACTTTTATTTCCTTAAATATAATACACAACAAGCAAAATTATTCTAAACTAAATGCATTGCAATTTAATTTTTTTGGTATTTTCTTACATTTTCAAAATGTTCTACGTATAAAAATTTATGGAAAAGACATAAAAAAAAGATATAAAATTGAAACAAATCTGATTGAGCTCGATTACTAAGCAGAACAAATTCATAGATGGTATGGTAAATTTACAATTGTAAACAAAATCATGGTTGATGGCACAAATTCACTAAAACCTTGCAATCAATCACACATAAACATTGGAAAATGTAATCAGTATTTGAGGATCTGCTTAAGCCAATGTGTGATGGATCTTAGCAGTGTGACAGTCAAATCCCCTTGGTCTCTTTAATAAATCATGCATAAAAATATGGAAATTGTAAATCTACTTGTAAATAGATGAAAAACTAAAATGAAATAGTAAAATGATGCAAAAATTAGAGTGTTGTGAAATGCAAGATGATCAAGATGTAATGTGCAAATGAAATAATGGATATAGAAGCAAATATTTACCCCTAAGCCTGTAACTATGTGAATTCGTGATTGGAAAGCAAATTCATGGCTAGCAAGTCAAATTCATGCTATCCATGAATTTGTAAAAATGTGTTAAATGGAAAATGCAGGTACAAAAAATGAGATGATGAAGTCAAAATAATTGTAAACTGAATTTCTCAGAGTGGAGGTATTGCTGATGCGATAATTGATGGTCTAAAGTAGCAATGGGAGCAAAGTCAATCCAAGTAGTAGTGAAGCAAGCTCCAATATTATTCTCCAATTATAGAAAACCTGATTTTATCACTCAACTTGCAACAAAGTGGTGAGTCTTCAAAGTCCTCACAATAATTCACAAGTTTTTTCAAGTTCTCCAATTTAGCATTAATTTACTCAAATGACCATTAGCCTTAATTGGGAGGTAGACTACTGATTTTGAAGGCTTTGATCGACATGATATAACGAAGAGATAAGCTATTTGGGTGGGGGGGTGATTTGGGTTTGTTAGGAAAATTGAGAAAATTCCCAATCTAGGCAAATTTGCAGGTAGGAATCACTATCACAAATTTGTGAAAGATGCGGGATTCAACCAATTTTGGATCGAATCAAAATGACATTTTTGTGGTTGGCGGGTTTACTATTTCAGTGAATTCGTGGGTCAATTTTGGCATCCGCAAATTCGTTAAAAATAGAGAAAAACACACATGGTGGTTAGCAAATAGTTTCGATGGTGCAAGAAAAAAGGTGGGATGATGAGGGGTGAGCTTACATGTGTTAAAGAGGAGGTTAGGTAATTGTCACATGAGTCAAAATTCCTTGTCTACACTCAAATTAGACGCATGAAAATATTTTGTATTTTGATCTCCCGCTTTGAGCCACAGTTCTCTCAACTTCTATTTCTAAAGAATCTCCTCCTCAACCAGAGTATTGTGGAGCTCAATAAGAACCCATTTCTCTCTATCTATAATTTCCAAATACTGGTCCTGAGCACTGACTGCTCTCTCAATTTCCATTAATTGAGATTGTAGATAATTCTTTCTTTGGAAGATCTAACCAAAGATGACCTTGTTTGAGATTTTAATGTTGGACTTAACCCACCTAAGATTAAAATTTATTTGAGAAATTAAGGGGTCAGAGAAGTCCTAAGACAACCAGTCCTTAATATTTTCTTCCAGATTAAGGTGCTCATACCACATCGTCTTAAATTTGAAGGTCCTTGAGAACCTCTTAAAAATCTGATCCAAGCACATTTATATAACTATTTTTCATTTATACCTCTTGGAACATTGCCTCATGTATAATTTATTATATAATTTGTATTTATATAACCATTTTTCATATATTTAGTTTAACACGAGAAGGTGAATGTATTTGAAAGGGCAACGTGCATGCTAACATCATCCTATATATTGATCAAAAAAAGAGGGAAGAAAAAAAAAATATTTGAGAGTTTTAAATTTGGGAGCGTGAGCGGAAACAATCCACAGCGGAATTTTATATTTTCAATCCACTGCATTTACAGAGAAATGAGAAGCAGACTTGATTTCACTCGCATTAAGGTTGAAGGAGACGTGGATTGGAATTCACACAAAGATGCAAATACTCCAATATTGCAGTCTCTCTTCTTTAATACACAAAATAAAGGTGACACAAATATATATTAAGGGTTTCAAGTAAGAAGTGGGAAAGCTCCACCAACTTCCCTAACATGCAGTTAACACAAAATTAGGGTTTCCTTCCAATCGCCAAACTGATTGACAGTTTCAACTACCAATAATTAATCCGAATGAAACAAGATCCAATGAATGGTGCAGTGGATTGATTTGTCAAAGGTGTCAAATCTAGTTTAATTTTCTAACACCCTCCTTTAAACTAGATTTCATAAAAAAATTGACATCGAGCATCTCCCTCAGCCTGTTGAAGTCTTCCTCCTTCAAAGGTTTTGTGAATATATTTGCTATCTGCTCATTGGACTTGCAAAATAGTAACTCAATATCATTAAATTTCACCAGCTCTCTGATGAAATGGTATCGGATGTCAATGTGCTTCATCCTGCCATGAAACACTAGATCCTTTGATAGTGCTATGGTGGAATTGTTATCACAAAAAATGGTTGTTGCTACTTTCGATGGATGATTCAGTTCACTCAAAACTCTTCTTAGCCAAACTACCTAGCATACGACTAAGGTAGCAATAACATACTCTATCTCAGTAGTTGATAGTGCAACAATTGGTTATTTCTTCGAGGACCATAAAACTACTCTAGATCCAAGATGGAAGGCGTATCCAGAAGTGCTCTTCCGATCATCTATGCTACCAACCCAATCGCTATTTGTGTAGCCAATGAGCTCAAGCTGGTATTTTTTGGTATAATAGATTCCATGGTTCCTCGTTCCATTAACATATCGTAAAATTATTTTACATGCTTTCCAGTGACTGTTTATGGGTGACTCCATGAACCTACTGATTAAAATCACAATAAACATCAAATCTACCCTAGTTACAGTTAAATATATCAGACTTCCAACTAACCTTTTATAGAGAGTTGGATCAACATTTCTACTTTTATTAGTTTTGCTCAACTTCAAGCCTATGGCAACTAGGGTGATGGTAGGCTTGTTTTCCTCCATCTTAAACCTCTTCAGGACATCCTTTGCATACTTACCATGAGAAATGAAGATGCCATATGCAGATTGGTCAACTTCAATGTAAAGAAAATACTTCATCATCCCCAAGTCCGTTATCTCAAACTCCTCCTTACTAGGTGTTTTGAACTACACGAACATCATATTGATATTGCTAGTATATATCAGATCATATACATACAAGAAGATGATTATCATACCCCCCTATGCATTTGTTTTCATGTATAGAGTATGCTCATATGGGCATTTAATGAACCCATTTTCTTGAAAATAAACATCAATTCTACTATACCAAGCTCTCGGTGCTTGCTTCAACCCATACAAATATTTCTTCAGTTTTAGGACCTTGTCTTCTTGCCCTTCTAGCTCATTGTCGGGTGGCTTGTCTATGTAGACCTCTTCTTCCAGTACTCCATTCAAGAAGGCAAACTTGACATCCATCTGGTAAACATTCCAACCTTTCTAAGCTGCCAATACCAAAATCATTCTGACCATGTCAAGTCAGGCTACAGGTGCACAAACCTCATGATAGTCAATCCCTGACTTCTGCTTGTAGCATTTTACCACCAATTTGGCCTTTTTGCTTGTATACTTCACCTTGGGCATTAAACTTCATTTTATACACCCATTTGACCCCAATGGTATTTTTACCTGCTAGAAGATCCATTAACTTATAGGTCTGATTTTTCTCTATTGTTGCTATCTCATCATCCATAGCATTCACCCATCTCCTATTCTAGATTACTTCTTCAAAAGTAATTGGATCACACTCAAATAATAAAGCAAAATTAGAATGTTCTTCATCAGTTTCATTTCTAGTTACCTCATAAATGTCTTGCAAGCTCTTTGTCTTTGATGGAATCTTCAAATTGGAGATCCTTATTACAAGTGGAGGTGACTTGGATGATGAGGTTGTGCTACTGTTGGCACCAATGCTATTGTTTAAAGCTACAAGAGTAGGCACTCTATCTCCCTCTAAATCCTTAGATTCAATAATTGTTGGCTCTGGCTGGCTAGTCTTTTTTTAGTTCCAAGCTTCATCCTCCAAAAATTTTACATCTTGGTTGATGATCAACTTCTTTGTTACAAGATTATACAACCTATAAGCTTTTGCTTGTTCATTGTACCCTGTAAAGATACACTTCTCTGCTTTGTCATCGAGCTTCTTACTCTTCTCATCTGGAATGTGTGCATATGCTATGCACCCAAAAAAAATTAAGTGAGAAACACTTAGCGTCTATTGCTCCAAGCCTCTTGAGGAATATTTTCCTTCACACTCTTGGTGGGACATCTCTTCAAAAAATAAACTACACAATATTTAATTTCTCCCCAAAAATCATGTGGCAAATTCTTTGCTTTCAACATACTTCATACCATCTCCATAATTGTTCTGTTCTTCCTCTTTGCAACACCATTCTACTGTGGTGTATCTGGTAGTAAATTATCTATGAATTCCACATTGCTTGCAAAAGTTATAAAATTCATTGGAGATGTACTCACCTCCTCCATATGTTCTAAGAGTCTTCACATAATACCCACTTTGTTTCTCAACCAGAGCCTTGAACTCTTAAAATCTACTAAAAGCTTTCAATTTTTGCTTAATGGGATAAACCCAAGTCCTCCAAATGAAGTCATCAATGAAAATAAAAAAAATATTTATTACCAACAAATGTGCTGGTCTACATTGGACCATAGATATATGAGTGCACCAACTCCAATGGTTGTGAAGCTCTCAAAAACTACCCTATAGGGAACTCATCCTTGCACTATTTTCCAACTAAGCAACCTTCACAAACTTGATTTGGTTGCTCTACGAGGGGTAAACCCTTCACCATTTGATTCTTGTGCAACAGGTTTAGGACTTTGAAACTCAGGTGACCGAATCTAAGATGCCACAACCAGGTAGCATCTTTCACCACTACACTTAATGACATCAATAATTCATTCTAAATATGCAAAGGGAACATTTTGTTCTTTATCATGGACACTATTGCAATTTACCCATGCTCTTTATCTTTGATGGTACATGCTCCATCTTTGAATTGAATAGTGTGCCCCTTCTGCATAAGTTATCCAATGCTCAACAAGTTATGTTTCAACCTAGGCACGTAATACACATCTTGTATTTGTTTCCTTTCATTGTGCCTGGTCTGGATAATGATCTTTCCTTTTCCTTTAATAGGAACCTTGTTGTTTTTCCCCATTTTCATTTCAGATTGGATTGTTTCATCCAATTGTGAGAACATCTCTCTGTTACAAGATATGTAGTTACTACACCCACTATCCAAATACTAGGTGTTCTTCTGACATTCCTCCTTAGTACTACAAGTCAGTAACATATTCCCAAATGCATCTTGGAACTATGTATTTCTAGCTTCGTTTGTATAGTGGGCTTGCTATTTGTTATTTTTGACCATCTTATTTCTACACTCATAAATTTAATGACCAAATTTCTTATAGTAATAGCATTAGATCTTGGATTTATCAAACTTTTGATTAGATCTAGCTTGCTAATTTTTGCCATTCCCTCTACCTCCTACTTGATGGAAGTTGCAACTATTCTCTCCTTCCTGGAGTTGGACCTTCCTCCTTGCTTGTTACCTCTTCCATGCTTGCCTCGATTGTTGTGTTCTCTTACTCCTTGAGAACATAAGATACCTTGGTGGGATTCATCTCTTCTGCCACTATCTCAAAATGAGACCTACTTTTTGAATGCTTACTCTAGAGAGGATTGAGATGATCGACTCAACCTCTGCTCATGTATCTGCAGAGAACCCATGAGCTCATCTATAGAGAGGATTGTCAAATCCCTCGATTCTTCTATTGCTATCACAACTGAGTCAAACCTTGCTAGCAGGCTTCTTAGAATATTCTCCATAATTCTCTGGTTGTCCACATTCTTCCCATTCAACCATATCTGGTTGATGACATCCAATGTTCGGGTGAAGAAATCGCTCATGGAATTCGACTCACTCATCTGCAGGTTCTCAAACTTCCTTCTCAACATCTGCAATTTCACCAACTTCATCTTGCTAGTGCCCTAATAAGAACTGACTAGTATTTCCTAAGCTTGCTTTGCTTTGGTTGTTGCTGTAATCCATGGGAAGATGGTCTCCTCAACTGACTGCATTATACAAAATAATGTGTTCTGATATTTCTTTTGATTCTCCTTCTACAAATTTGAGTCCACTTAGGAGAGAGTAGCCAATGCTGCTGCATCTGTTGGTTCTGCATAACCATTCTCCACCAAGTCCCATATCTCCTGAGACCCGAACAAGATCTTCATATAAATGCTCCAGTAATCATAATTTTTTTCACTGAACCATGGGATTTGCAACTGCAAAGAGTTGTTTTCGAAAACCATTGCTTCTATTGTCCATGGGAAGGCTCAGGCTCTGATACCAATTTGAGAGTTTTAAATTCAGGAGCGCGAGCGAAAACAATCTGCAGCAGAATTTTATATTTTCAATCCGATGCGCTTATAGAGTAATGAGAAGTGGACTTGATTTCGCTCGCATTAAGACTGAAGGAGGTACGGATTGGAATTCACATTAAGATGCAAATACTTCAATCTTGTAGCCTCTCTTCTTTCATACACAAAATGAAGGTGACACAAATATATATTAAGTGTTTCAAGTAAGAAGCGGGAAAGGTCCACCAAATTCCTTGACATGCCGTTAACACAAAATTAGGGTTTCCTTCTAATCGTCGAACTGACTGACAGTTTCAACTACCAATAATTAATCCGAATGAAACAGGATCCAACAAATGGTGCAATGGATCGATTTGTTAGAGGTGTCAAATTTGGTTTAATTTTCTAACAATATTAGCATATAACTTTATTAGTGCCAGCTTCAATTCCCAACACGTTGTTAGTTTTAAAACTTTGATGTTAATACCTAGATGTATTGAATAACATAGCGTAAGATCCATTGATTCTTGTCTGAAACCACAACAGTTATTTGTTGCTCAGTATTTAAAATAAAGAGTATGGAAGATTCATGTTAATAGATAACTTTCCTTGGGTTCAATGGATATTGATTTTAAATCAATTATTTCAATAATTCTTATAATGACAATTTAATATCATAAAGGGCTAAGTATTCCATTGACTTGAGCTAAATTCTGGATTCAACTATTTCTTGGATTCCAATGGAAACAGTCATCTTTTGGAAAGACAATGGCCATTCTCTGTCCATAACATCTTTTAACAAAAGGAAGAAGACGAAAAAACCACTATACACATAAGCATGTTACAACAGTCGTTCAAAGACAAGAGAAACCTCCAAGTAGAGCCCACACAGATGCCTCTTACCAAAATTGTACCAGAAGATAAACAAAAGCCCTCTTGTATTAAATATTATTGAAAACTACAGACCCACATCATCATATTGTTAGATAGCCAATATTGGTACACACATGGTCGTGGTGGTTGGTTGGCAATTCCATTGTCTATTTTGAAAAAGAAGAATATGGTATTCGCAAACAGTATCATCCATTGCCGACAATAAAGAGTCTAAGCCTTGATCAAAATAGAAGAATGTGGTTCTCGTAAGAGAATCAGCAAACAATATCATCCATTGCCGACAATAAAGAGTCTAAGCCTTGCATTCACGCTATGCATTAAGAACACCGTTAATGATTCTTGCCATTAATATTTCACAGGGTTTGCAGTTCGGTGCATTGGAAATATTTTTTTCATGGTCACCCACTCCATTATTATGCTGTTTAGTTAAAAACCTATTATATGGTGATCTTATTTATGTGTTAAACAAATATAACAAAGAACCATGTCAAATTTGAAAGCACCATAATTCTGATTATAGCCAATAATTCCCTTCTCTTTGATGGACAGTGCAATGATTCAGGTTTTGGTTGTTTTTCGGTTGGTCCAAGGTTCAGGGGTGTGTGGTGGCTGTGTGTTAAATTTCATATTGATAAACAAACTTTAGAAGTGATCATAATTGGAAGGAGACTGCTCAACCCTATATATTAATAGTAGATGTTTCTCACACTAACCAAATAAAAAAAATAACTATTCCCTTCCAATCAAATTAAAATGACTCACATGCATGTTGTTATGTTGATGTAAAAGTAAAAGCATATTAACTGTTAGGAAAAGATATAAACCAGAAGATCTTGAAGTTATTCAAAGGTAATTCACCCATACAATGTTCTCTGATTTGTTTTTAGGTTATATATAGTTGTCATAGTTCATGTCCCAGATCAACGGAGACGTGGTATGTAGTTGACTCTCCACGGGAAACCCAGATTGCGGATTTCAATTTGACGGTGAAGATCTGTTAAATTGAAATCTGCAAATCTGGGTTCCCCTTTAAGAATCATGGTATGGAATTGTATGGCTTGCATCGAATCAGCTCTCTTATAGTCTAATAAAGAACAGTTCAGATGATGATTCTTCTCTGGTATGGATCAGCTATATAGGACACTTCCATTTCTTTTTTATCTTTTTTATATTTTACAATTGTAGAACACTGCATATGCAGATCATGATACTCACATATGTCTGGGCTTTGTTGTACTGACCAGTCTCTAACACCTCCATTCTAATGAAGCTAATAATTCAATACAAGCTAGATTTGTACCGTCCTATCAAACCATCTAATAGCCATATGAAAATTGTTATGTCTAGTTTCCATTCCATTACCAACAAAAAGCACATAAGCCACACAGATTTCCTACCACAACATCTGAGCATTTATATGTCTGCTTTCTAATTTCTGTATGTCTCAGAATTCATGTAGAATCTCCATTATACCAACTGGTCTTCCATGAGTAACCTGCGTTCAATTTCCTGGACACACTAAGCCACCAGGCCTATCCACGCTATCTAGCACAATGTTAATCCAACTGTACTAAGTATTTTGCAACTTTTAACACATCTAATAGGAAACATGTTCAGAACAGAAATGCAACATGCATGAAACTTCAATATCATCAGATCTAGGCAGAGCGATGTGGGGAGGTCATCCCTATACTCGACAGTTAATCATAAGTCCTCATATACCTGGGTAACATCACACAAAAAATATTATAACTTTCATTATAATACCAAGCTTTATGTTTGAAATTACCTTTGTATAAAGCACAGGCAGGAAGGGTAAGATGGAGTCATAAATTACATTAACCTATATTTCCACTTTTTATATTCTGTAATATCTCATTCAAAACAAATATCTCCTCCTGCTTGCCAAAATTTCAATATGTTGGTTTCCTGTGGACCCTGTAATCTAGACAAGGAACCATAATATGATGCTTGCTATGTTTTTTAGAATCAGCGGATTATATGTGAAACAAAAGGTTGATATATTCATGAGAGCCAAAATTGTTTGTTATTGCAGCAAATGGATAAGGCACTTTTCTACATTCGTATTACTGAAATGAAATTTCGTTTCCCTTCGCTTTTATAACTGGTTCTCTGTAAGAGCAGTCTTGAAGAGAACTGAGTATTAAAAGCAGAAAGAAACTTCATAAGAATGTCACTGAAATCTACCAGTCGAACGACGACAGCATATTAACTTATTTTTTTTTAGAAATAGCAGCATATTAACTTTTTGGAATGAATTTTGGGTAAAATTGATGGATCAAAAAGAAGCCACGTGGCTCAGTTGTATCTCAACAAGAAAGAAACAAACAGTAATGAGTTAATGGTTTGTCTCAAGTATGTGACCATGACAGTCTATATTCGTAATTAAAAAAAATTAATCTAGTTTTGATGGTTCTCGTTCTGTGTATCGTAGACTTTGGGGTCTATTTTTAATCCATTCACTTTTTATAAATTAATGTAATCTATTTTATTTTTAATGTAATATAATAGTTAATTTTTTTATTAAATTTTTTAAAATTATTTTAATCCGGAAGATAATAATACTTCCAAGCAACACAATCAATTATGGGAAGTTTCCTCTTTTCAACCTGTTTGGATGCGTAGGTTCCAGATTACTTGGGCTCCTTTCTTGGAGCCCAATTTTTCCTGTTTTTCTTGGAGTATTTGGCACCAAGGGCTTCCTATTGAGGAGCATCTTCAACATTTAGGAGCGTCTCCAACATTTAGGCATCCCTAATCCTTCCCGCATTTTTTGTTTTCAATTTGAAGACTTTGTCCATCTTATTTGGGTTTGTGCTTGTGCTCATTTGGTGTAAACTCACCTACAAGAGACCAACAAAATGGACTCCAATCACATAACACAAATGCAATAATGGAAGAAAACTGCAAATTGATATTCTTCTCATTCCTGAATTCACACCCCTTCTACAAAATATTACAATCCATCATATAGCAACCGAAAACCAAAGAAACCCTAATTATTTTTTTCTAAAACTACTAAAAGTAGATCTTCTTTCTAAAAATTTTAAAAATAGAAATGAGTCGGATTGCACCCAAATTCGGTGCACACATCCCTCTTACAATAACAAACCTTACTTTAAAATATTAGGTCTCAAATTAAGGTATAACAAAAGATAATAAACTTCTAACAGCCAAAAAAACCCAAAAAACCCGGGAACCTATTCTAAAAGCTAATTTTGGGACACTAGATGGAGGAGTTAGGTCTCGAAAACACTTTTTTTGGAGAGTCAGGCCAATCAAAGATTCGCTTGATGCAGAACACACACACAAAACCACCTATTAAATTTCAAGGCCAATGGGCGTATGGTTCACAAGTTATGGCTCCGACAAGGTGCATCATTCTCCTCTGGTGAAAAAGAACTCAGCTCTTGCGAGTTCAGCTGAATTGAAATCTTGTAGCTTCTAGTTATCAATTTTCTTTAGCTCTGACTCTAAAACCCAAGTGTTATCTGATTGTGGTAATCCTTCCCACTGAACTAGGAATTTATTGTAGCTCCCATGTCTAGTGGTGATCACCTTCTTATCGAGCACCTGTGCAACTCTGTATTTTTTCTTCTTAGGCATCTGTCATACCCAATTTATTGTCTCCTGTAATTCGCCATCCTCGAAGTACCAAGATACTAAAATAAATTAGAAACATTAAAAATGGGTGAAATATCAAATTCATCAAGCAACTCCACTTTATAGGCATTATCATTGATCTTCTTCAAAATCTTGCATGGCCCAATTTTCTTAAGTTTTAGTTTGTTATACATCCCCTTAGGAAATATTTCTTTCCTAAGATGAACCATGACCATATCACCCTCTTCAAACACTTTCACCATTCTGTGTGCATCAACAGACTCTTTGTAGTGAGCATTACTACTCTGCAATTTTTCCCTCATTGACTCTTGCACTTTCTGGATATGCTCAGCAAATGCTTCGCATCATCACTAACTTGTTCCCCAATTGGTAACTCAACCAAATCTAATACACCTCTAGGATTTTGACCATAAATAATTTGAAAAGGAGATTTACCTGTCGACCTATTCACTGAACTATTGTATGCAAATTCGGCTTGTGACAAGGCTAAATCCCATTGTTTTGGTTTTTCTCCAACTATGCATCGTAAGAGGTTTCCCAAGCTTCTATTCACTACCTCTGTTTGCCCATCGGTCTGTGGGTGGTAAGCACTACTGAACTACATCTTGGTGTTCAAATTTTTCCACAACGTTCTCCAAAAGTGACTCAAGAACTTAGTATCCCGATCAGAAGTAATAGTCTTTTTTCTTCTTAAGCATCTATCGTACTCAGTTATAGGGGCAGCTATACTACTAAAGTTCCTGATGAACTTCCTATAAAAGGTAGCTAGTCCATGAAAGCTCCTTACTTCTATTATAGATCATGGAAGAGGCCATTCCAGAATCACCTTCACTTTCTCATCATCCATCCTCATGCCATCTCTCGAGATTACAAATAACAAAAACACTAAACTATCTTGAAGAAATCTACATTTCTTTAGGTTGACATACAATTTCTCCTTCCTGAGCACTTCTAACACTAATTTCAGGTGTAACAAATGCTCTTCTTCACTTTTACTATAAATCAAAATATCATCAAAATACACAACCACAAACTTACCATTATATTCTCGCAGTACTCTGTTCATCAATCGCATAAATGTATTGGGTGCATTAGACAACCCAAATGGCATCACCATCCACTCGTACAATCCATATTTTGTCTTAAAAGCTATCTTCCATTCATCCCCTTCTCAAATTTTGATCTGGTAGTAGCCACTTCATAGATCAATCTTATTGAAGTATTTAGCTCTAGCTAATCCATCCATCATATCATCCACTCTCGGTATAGGATACCAATACTTTATTGTGATCTTGTTTATGACTCTACTATCCACACACATCTTCTAGCCACCATCTTTCTTCGAGGTCAACAATGTTGGAGTCGCACATGGACTCATACTCTCCCTAACTAATCCCTTCTTTATCAACTCTATCACTTGCCTACTCAACTCTGCATTTTGTGTTGGGTTCAACCGATAAGCTGCCTTATTTGGGAGCGTTGATCCTAGAATCAAATCCATGTGATGCTGGATATCCCTTTTTGGTGGTAGCCCATCTGGTAACTCCTCTAGTGTGACATATTTATATTCACTTAGCAACTTAGCTATTGTTGTAGGCATAACCACTTCCTCTATTTCTAGCTTCCTAGTTATTAAGGCATAACAGAATCTAGCATCCCTGATCTCTGCAAGAAACTCCTTCATCGTCAACAAGCTCTCACTCGGCCCATCCTCCTTCAGAGGCACAAGAACTACCTTTACACCATCCTTCCAAAATGTGTAAGTATTCTTTCTCCCATTATGGTTAGTATCCCTGTCGTACTGCCAAGGTCTTCCCAATAGAATGTGACATGCATCCATTGAGATCACATCACACCACACTTCATCCTTGTAAGTGCTCCCAATTGAAAATTTAATTAAACACCTCTGATCTACTATTACCTCATTCCCCTTCTTAACCCATGAGATGCGATATGGATAAGGATGTTTTTCACATTTCAGGTGTATTTTTTCAACCATGATATTTGACACCATATTCTCATAGCTACCACCATCAATGACAATGTTACATACCTTCCCTCCTGATGTACACCTTGTTCAAAATATGTTCGTTCACAGCCAAGAATCTTCACCATATATGGTATGCCCCTTTGCTTTGCTCTGCACCATCTCTTTCTTAGGAGCAATCAACATCCTCCTTATCATAAGGGCTTCCCCCATGTCAGCAACAACTTCATCCTCATCCTGCTCTTCCATATCAACCAGATTGACCCTTCCTTGTCCTCCTTGACCCCTTTCTTGTACATCACATTGGGGACACTCAAATGCTCTATGCCCCTCCTCACCACATCCATAATAGGTATACAACCTCCTCAGATCATTCCCATTTCGTCCACCACCGTAACCTCTACCTCGTTGGTATCCTCTTCCTCTCAGATTCTGCCCATATTCTTCTTGTTTAGCAGGTATTGAAGATTATCCCTTGAGAAAATTAGATCCACTTCAACCTTGACCTGAAGAGGGCGTGAATCCCTTCTTACCTCTTCTATTAATCCTTTTTAATTTCTCCTCCGCCTTGAGGGCCATTTGATATGCATCCTCCACTATAAGAGTGTGATGCATGCTCATCTCATCTTGAACAACAAAACTTAGGCCATTTACATACCTGGCAGCCTTTTGGTCCTCCATCTCATTGTGCTCCACTCGAATGGATAGCTTGTAGAATTCATTAGTATAGTCCTCAATGCTTTGATCCTTCTATCGAAGATTCTAAAATCTACGAAATAGGGTTTGGGAGTAGTCTACAGGTATAAATTTTTCTTGTAACTTCTTCTTCATCTTTGTCCAATCCTTGATCTTTTCCTTTCCATTCCTTTGTCGTGTAGTCTGTAAATGATCCCACCAAATCAATGCATGTCCCTTCAACTTTGTGCATGCGAGCTTAACCTTCTTCTCTTTAGCAAGGTTACTCCATTCAAAATATTTTTCTAGGCTATTGATCCAATCGATCAACTCCTCTCGGTTTCAACCCACCAACATACTCGGGAACCTCGATCTTGATCCCATATCAATTCCCCTTAAGCCCCTCTAGAGCTCGTATCAATCAATTTTCAAAATTGTGCCCTTCTTCCTCTGGGCCCTCTGGTTCTGCTTTTGTGTGGACCTCAGATCCACGTTCCTCAAGTATGTTTTCATCATCAGATCCTTGATCTGCATGTGCCTTGGGACGTCTCTCTCCCATGCGATCAATCACACCAATCAGTCATGTTATTTCTGCATTCAGATCCTCGATCTGCCTATTCATCTGGGCATATCTTCTAGATGGCATCTTCCCTTCACTAGCGAGATCACACCCGCTTTGATACCAAATGGTGTAAACTCATCTACAAGAGACCAACAAAATGGACTCCAATCACATAACACAAATGCAATAATGGAAGAAAACTGCAAATTGATATTCTTCTCATTCCTAAATTCACACCCCTTCTACAAAAGATTACAATCCATCATATAGCAACCGAAAACCAAAGAAACCCTAAAAACATTTTTTTTCTAAAACTGCTAAAAATAGATCTTCTTTCTAAAAACTTCTAAAAATAGAAATGAGTCGGATTGCGACCAAATTCGATGCACACATCCCTATTACAATAAAAAACCTTACTTTAAAATATTAGGTCTCAAATTAAGGTATAACAAAAGATAATAAACTTCTAACAACCAAAAAACCTAAAAAACCCGGGAACCTATTCTAAAAGCTAATTTTGGGACACTAGATGGAGGAGTTAGGTCTCGAAAACACTTTTTTTTGAGAGTCAGGCCAATCAAAGATTCACCTGATGCAGAACACACACACAAAACCACCTGTTAAATTTCAAGGCCAACGGGCGTACGGTTCACAAGTTATGGCTCCGACAAGGTGCATCATCATTCCATTTGGAAGTGTTATTTTTCCTTTTTTAGACCCTATTCCTTTACCATGCTTGAGTGGAAGCATATCATTTTGGGAGACCCCCTACCCTTGCTGGTTATTTTATTTGAAGTGTGGCACTTATTTCGTATGGCGACCATGTTCAACATATGGAGAGCTAGAAATGATTGTATCTTTGGTAAGTGTTCTTCCTCTTTGCACATATCTACTTTTGAGAAGTCTAATATTATTTATTTTGTGTATTTTCAAATTACAATTCAATCCAATAAGGTATTGATGGAGCTCACTCATATTTAGGAGCTTATTGATTAGTGGGGGAACACATCGTGCATAGTCAATTAGGTTCCTCTTGAGCAAGATACTCCTTGAAACTGATCTAGGTCCAGATAATAGTATCACTAACTCCCAAACTACAGCTCACTCATCTTAGAAGCTTATTCATTAGTGGGGGAACACACCATGCATAGTCAAATGGGTTCCTCTTGAGAAAGATACTCCTTGAAACCGATCCAAGTCCAGAAAATAGTGTCACTCACTCCCAAACTGTACTTCTATCCCATCTCAAGGTCCTTAGATGGTCATGACTGCTTGACTATTCCTCTCTCCCCCCAACTCCTCGACTTGATGCTTGGGATAATTTAAGGCATTTTATGATTACTTCTAGTCAAGAGTCATTTTTTTAATAGCTAAGAGGATGTTTCTAGCAGTTCTGGATAGGGGAGAGACTCAGTTTCAAAGTCTCTTGATGCTATTGTTGGGTGGGAATAAGTCCTAAGGGTGGCTAATCAACACTAGCAGTTAATGGCTAGTGTTGATTAGTTGCAAATTGTTTGTTTGGATTCCCATTATGTTTTGACGAGGATGGTTTTTTAGTTGATGGCGTTAGCCATGTGGCATGTTTAGTCGCCTCTTTTTTTTTTTTTGTAAAAATATATTTTGTTAATTTTTTTAATATAATATTTTTTTACATACATAAAAAACTATTAAAATCAAATCGATAAACTTCTTGAGGGGCCGCGGGCGCGCGGGCCGGTGCCCCTGGGTCTGTGTTGTTGTTTTGTTTTTTGGTTGGGTTTTGTTGTTTGTTTTTTTTTTTTTTTTTTTTTTTTTTTTTTTTTTTTTTTTTTTTTTTTTTTTTTTTTGGGTGTTTGTTGTTTTTTTTTGGTGGTCTTTTTGTTTCTTTTTTTGTTTCTTTTTTTTCTTTTGGTGGGTTTTTTCCTTTTTTCTGGTGTTTGGGTGGTTCTTTTTTGGGTTTGGGTGCTGGTCGGGCTTTGGGGGCGGGTGGGAGGCGGCGGTGTCGTCTTCGTTCTCTTGTTCTTTTTTTTTCTTTTTTTTTTTTTTTTTTTTTTTTTTTTTTTTTTTGTTTTTTTTGTTTGATTTTATAGTTTTTTTTATTTTTTATTTTTTTATTTTTTTTTTTTTTTTACTTAGTGTGTTTTTGTGCTTTCTTTTTGTCCTCTTCCCCTCTTTTTCGCGCTTTTCTCTTTTTTTTTTTGTTTTTTTTTTTTTTCTTTTTTCTTTCTTTTTTTTTTTTTTTTTTTTTTTTTTTTTTTTTTTCGTTTTTCTTTGCTTTGGTGGTGGCGGAGGTGGTTGGGAGGGGTGGGGGGGGGGTGGCCGGGCTGTCGCGCCGGTCGCCGTGGCGGGTTGTTTCTCCTCTCCTCGCCGCGCCGCTGCTTCTCTTCTTTTTTTTTTTTTTTTTGGGGTCACAGTCGGCTGGGCGGCGGCTCCGCGGCGGGGGCGGTTCCAAGTTTTTTAGTTATTAAAGATGGGGGGGGGGGGGGGGGTGGGGGGGGGGGGGGGGGGGGGGGGGGGGGGGGGGGGGGGGGTGGGGGGCGGCCCCGGGGGGGGGCGGGGGGGGCGGGCCCCTGGTGGGTTTTTTTTTTTTGTGGGGGGCGCGGGCGGGGTTTTGGGGCGGGGGGTGGCGCGGCCCCCCCCCCCCCCCTTCTTGGCGCCGCCCCCCCCCCCCGTTGGGTGCCGGTTTTTTTTTTTTTTTTTTAGACAGTTAAGTTGTCGGTCTTTTTGCTCCCCTTCGCCGTGGGGGAAAAATATAATTATTTCACCTATTTTTAAGTTTAATAGTTTAAGATTATTTTTATATTATAGTTATATATTTGTATTTAAATAAATACAAAGCAAAACATTTTTAAATAGTATATAATTATAAAAATATAAAACACAAAATTTATAGAATTGTTTAGTAAAAATTTTATTTTTATTAAATAAATAATATAAATTATTGTTATTAACATCAAATTCAAAGGTGTAGGGTTCTTGTGGTAGGAGTGCAATAGTTAGGATCCTGATGATAATTTTCTATCATAGGGTTCTTGTGGTAGGAGCATGGTAGTTGCAATCTCAATGATAGTTTATTGTGGATCCTCATGTCAGGATCAAGTCCATATTTTGTATGAGGAAAGGAATGATGGAGGAAGAGGTGAAGAGCAATGTTGGTGGAAATGGTGATGGTAGGAACGATGATGATGCGAAGGAAGATAACAAAAATTGTTTTTCTCAAAATGGTATTTCTCTGATAGAGGTGAATAATTGTCTAGGCCCAAATTTTATTTTTAATGCTGATAATATGATATTTTGTTTAGGGCTTGTTAGAAAGGACCCACATTCCTTTTGTGGGAGTCCTTCATGGTCATTTGTACTTAGTTATAAGAAGAAAACCCATGAACCTTGTTTTACCCTAATCCTAAAAGGAGGTAAAATTATTGTCCCAAATGAGCTTGTAGATATGGAGATTGAACAAGGATCTACAAATTTGGTAGGGCATTTCATTGGTGCTCATCCATATTTGGATATGCTTATGAAATGGGCTGCATCAAAATGGAGGTCCAATGGCCACATGGAAATAGTTGCTTTACCAAAAGGTTTTTTCATCGTCAAGTTGCTCTTCAAGGAGGATTTAGATAGAACTTTGGGGGAGGACCATGATTTTTTGGATGGAGGGGTCTCATATTGCAAATATGAAGTTCAAATTTTGATCCAAATTCTTAGATTTTTTTTAAGCCCCAATCTGGGTTAGGCTACCAATATTTCCCCATCACTTCTAGGAATAAGGATGTGTTGGCAGGTATCACAAGAGAAATAGGGATCCTTGTGACTATTAACCTAGCCACCAAAGCCTATTTTTGAATAATTTATGCAAGATTATGTGTTAATGTAGACCTTGAGAAAGTTTTACCTACCTCAATCAATTTGGTCTCAAAGTTGGGGATTTCATCTATCGTATACTTAGTATGAGAATGCTATGATCATATCCACAACATGCAAGAAACTAGGGAATTCATCTAATGTATACCTTGTGTAGAAAAAATCCTCCCAAAAACATAAAATGTAAAAAAAGAAACAATTTGAAGGAGAGAGCTCTAGACAAGGTAATGGAAGATGTGAGAATCAGGTGGATGATATTCCTCATTAGAATTTTCTAACAAATAATCATATATTGATGAAGAAGCACGATGGCCAAGATTTCTCACCTAGTAAATATGAGGATATACTTTGAAGAATAGATGAGGTAAGTTCTTCTTCTAAACTTATTTTCTTTATGATGAATAAAATTGCCATGGAAAATATCTTCACTTGTCTTTTGAATCAAGAGAATGATATAGATGTTAATTCCCAATCCCACTCTATTGTAAATATTAAGCATATTGAGTTGTCATTGATGTCAAAATATTGATGTCAAAAGGGTTGATGTCAAAGAGAGCTTGGTAAGACAATTTTGCATGGCAAGGTATATCTCACAACAAGGGAAATTGGTAAAAATAAAAGGTTTATAATATTTATTTTTAAATATTATAAAGGAGGTCCAAGAGGTTTTAAAGTTGTTTGGATCAAAGAAAAAGCAAGGTTTATTTATTATTTATTAAGAGCAAAAGGTTTAAAAGAAAGGGAGAGTTAAAGTTTTTAAGGAGCTAAAAGAAAGACCAAGGTTTACATATTTATTTGAAGGTCAAATATTTAAGAGAAAGGTTTTAATTTGAATAAGAAGTCAGTTTTTAAAAGGATTTCAAAAGAAGACCAAGGTTTAATATTTCTTTGAGGGCCAAAGGTTTTAAAATTCATTATTATAATATATTTAAATATTATAATATAAACATAAGGTTTTATGTTTGTCACCAACGTTGTTTTGAAAGTAAGGTCAAATATCCCTTTGAAAACGTGAGCCGACTCTCCAAGCAACAATGAAGTGCATATAAATAAGGAAGCAAATATTTTATTTCTTACCCCACACGCTAATGTTTATGCTATAATTTTTTATGCGAAAAACATGTAATATTATGTGCTAAAGTTGATATCTCTCCAAGTGTGAATGGCAAAAGAAATAATAAATTTTGAAGGGTGCTAACGTAAGATAGGGATATATCTTGAGTGCACCTGAGACATTCCATACGATTGGAGCGTTGTTGTGGTAGAGGTTTTAGGGTTAAAATACTTGACATCTTTTTGTTGTGTGTATTGAAGTTTGGGCTAACGTAGATCAAAAATATATTTTTTATTTCCTATCCTTGGTGCTACCTACTGTGATAGTGCAACTGGTTGAAGGTGCTAGTTGTAGCACTACCTCTTGGAGGTCGTGGGTTCAAGTTGCAACAGTGCATAAGGTACAAATATTTTGTTTTAATTAAATCTAAATGCAATGTGGCAGTAAAGTAAGGAGTTTAATTTTAATTTGATTAAGAGTAAAGTAGGAGTTGTATGATGCATTAGGGTTTAAATTTAAAAATATATTTTATATGAAGGCACTTTCTTGTTTATAAAAGGTGGAAGCTTTATGGTATATTAGTTTATTTTGAAAATTGTATTTTATAGGAGGATATTGTTTTAAGAGGGAGTTTTATGGTGTATGAGTTTATTTGAAAATTGTACTATTGTCTAAGTGTGAGAAGGGTTTAATTTTACAATATTGAAAGAGGGAGTTATAAGGTGTATTGTGTCTTTTTATTTATTGTAATATTTTCTTGATATTTGAGGAGTTTGTTTATAATTAAAGGCTTTATCTTGTGAAACTAAAAGGGAGTCATATAGAGCATTATTTTTAGGAATCATTGTGCACATTTTTTTGAGAAAGAGTTTTATGTGAATATTTAGAAAAGGAGTTTTTGCTAATCTATTTTTGAAGTGGCAAAAGAAAGGATATTATTTGAGATAGGTTTTTGAAGGTACATCATCAACAAGGCATTTTAGAGGTATGGTGATTTGATTTCTTTCTCAAGGTGGTTTTTTTTAAGGGAAATATTTTTTATGTCATAAGGTGGAGATATAAGGATCAATTTTATGTGCATTGTTGGAAATATATGAGTTAGGGTTTTGAGAATAAAGTTATGCATCATTGTTGAATAAAATTGGAAACACATGTGCTAGGGTTTGAGAATAAATTTGTGCATCATTGTTGAATAAAATTGGAAACACATGTGCTAGGGTTTGAGAACAAATTTGTGCATCATTGTTGAATGACATTGGAAACATATGTGCTAGGGTTTGAGAACAAGTTGTGCATTATTGTTAAATGAATTTGAAAATATACTAGCAAGGGTTTGAAAGTAAATTTATGCATTGGTTTTAAGTGATATTGGAAATGAAAATGTAAGAGTTATAGATTAGTGAAGCAAATTTGTGCATCTTCATGATTGACTTTGTGAGTAGATGAGAAAGACTTGTGCATTGTGATTGGTCTTGAAGTAAAGGTACAACTCAGAAATAACCAGGTTAGTTATCAAGTTCTAGACTAGAGCTACCTTTGTAATGCAATAAATGTGAGACATGTGAAAGCAACAAAATTAATGAATGTGAAGAATATATTGAACATTTGTTAGTGCATATCATTCTCTATATGTTCAAAATGTTAAACAAATTCTAGGTAAAATATGTCTAAACCACTTCAGTTAAAGAAAGCACTTGAAAAAATAACCTCTCATATTCCCCTCACCATAACTAAAAAATTAATTTTGAAAAATAATGCAATCAATTTTTTAAAATTTTCACATACATCCTAAAAATTATATATACCATTAATAATTTTTATTCGACCGTTTAAATCATTAAATATTATCTAAAACTTATTATTATTTATTTAATTTTTAATTTACAAATTTTTCTTATCATTATCATTATTTATATTTTACCTCATTAATCATATGTAATTTATTATATAATTTGTATTTATAAAACTAATTTTCATACCTTTAGTTTAAGGCGAGAAGGTGAAAGTATTTGAAAGAGTAACGTGCATGGTAACACCATCGTTTATAATTCTTGAAAAAAAGAGGGAAGAAAAAAGCATATCATCAGTTAAACCTAGATGTATTGAATAACATAGCGTGAGATCCATTGATTTTTGTCCGAAACCACAACAGTTATTTGCTGCTCTCTATTTAAATTATAGAGTATGGAAGATTCATGTTAATAGATAACTTTCCTTGGGTTCAATGGGTATTTATTTTAAATCAAATTATTTCAATAATTCTTATAATGACAATCTAATATCATAACGGGCTACAATATTCCATTGACGTGAGCTAATTTCTGGATTCCACTATTTCTTGGATTCCAATGGAAACAGTCATCTTTTGGAAAGACAATGGCCATTCTCTTTCCATAACATCTTTTAACAAAAGGAAGAAGACCAAAATACCACTATACACATGGCGCCAGATAGATTTGGGCTTTCAGAGACGATGGCAAACTAGACATGGCATGTTACAACAGTCATTCAAAGACAAGAGAAACCTCAAAGTAGAGCCCAACAACATGATCCCACATAGATGCCTCTTAACAAAATTGTGTTGAAATTAATAAACCAAATCTCACGCCAGGAAGAGCTTCGCCGCGAAGCACTTATAAAATGCCTTCGAAAAGTGCTTCGCTGCGAAGCACATTCAACACGCCCTCTAAAAATACTTCGCCGCGAAGCACAAATTATTTGCCCTCGGAGGATGCTTCGCTGCGAAGCAAAAATAATTTGCCCCCCGAAAATGCTTCGGCGCGAAGCAATATCATTCCGGCACTTCGCAGTGAAAATCAGCCGAAGCGAAAATCAAGCACGGGAATCGACGCATTAATTTTCCAAGCGTGCGAGTAGTTGGGGTTGCTCGGCGATTGGACAGAAACCCTCTTCGGCATTTAATTCTTGTCAGTCGGTTGGTGAATTTATCCCGCCTTTTGTCCTCATCTCCCGCCTATAAATACCGGGGCCATTTTGTCATTTAGTAAGGAGTTGGAGGATAGTGGAAGGAGGAGAGCAACAAAGAGGAATAGAGAGCGCAGAGCAGCCGCACAGCTAGGGTTTCGACCAGCAGAGTAGCAGAAGAGTGAAACCAGCAACCGCTTACAGCCGGAGAGTGGAGCAGCAGTCTCCCATCAAATTTGTGTGTTTATCCTGCAGATATTTTATCTTGCAAAAGTTTGTAATCGCTTCAGAAGGAAGCTTTGTAATCCGGCATTATTTTAATATATAAAATATTTATTCTGAAATTTGGGTCTCTGTGTATTTGTTCTCTGCCTCGAAGTATTGTTTAATCCGCAGACATTCCTCAGCTAGGGTTTGCCCCGAAGTGGCAAAACACCCGTTCGATCCAGAAAGGAAGTGTGTTTATTTGTTTGTGCCGAAGAAGCATTTCGGCACTTTGTCTCCCGAAGTGGAATCCAGCAGCCACTTCGCCGAAGTTGCCGTGAGCTGCAGTGCTTCGTAGCTTTCCTGTCCGAAGCAGTCACTTCGGCTGAAAATTCTCGAAGTGATTTTACTTTGGAAGAAAACTTGCGAGAGTGCTTTTGGAAATTTCCCGAAGTAGTTTTACTTCGGACAGTTTTTCCCCGAAGTGTTTACTTCGGGAGTATTTTCCCCGAAGGTCCTCCCTCGTGTGAGAAATTTGTGAAGTGTTTTTTTGACGCGATTTGAATTGAATTTAATTAATTCCTTCAAATTGGTATCAGAGCTTGTGGTGTCGTGACGCGGAGATAGAAGCATGGCTTCCGAAAACAATTCCCTGCAGTTGCAGATCCCACGATTTAACGGCAAGAACTATGATTACTGGAGCATCCAGATGAAGATTCTCTTTGGGTCTCAGGATTTGTGGGACTTCGTCGAGAATGGTTACCCGAAACCGGCAGATGCAGCAGCACTGGCCGCCCTCTCCCAAGCTGACAAAGATCTTCTGAAGGAGAACCGAAAGAAAGACCAAAAGGCCCTGTTCTATATCATGCAAGCGGTTGAGGAGACCATCTTCCCGCGGATCGCATCAGCCACCAAGGCCAAGCAGGCCTGGGAAATTTTGGCCAGTTCGTACCAGGGCACCAACAAAGTGAAGTTGGTAAAACTGCAGATGCTCAGGAGGGAGTTCGAGAACCTGCAGATGAGTGAGTCCGAGTCGATGAGCGACTTCTTCACCCGAACAACTGATGTCATCAACCAGATGCGGTTGAATGGTGAAATTGTGCAGAATCAAAGGATCATGGAGAAAATTCTGTGAAGTCTGCCAGCGAAGTTTGACTCTGTGGTAATTGCAATAGAGGAGTCAAGGGATTTGACAACCCTCTCGGTGGATGAACTCATGGGTTCTCTGCAGACACATGAGCAGAGGCTGAGCCGCTCAACTCAGTCCTCTCTGGAGCAAGCTTTCAAGGCGCAAGTCTCAGTCCGAGACAACAGCAGACAAGACTCCCACCATGGCGCCTCTAGTTCTCAAGGTGGAAGAGGCAGAAGCAGGCATGGGAGAAGTAACAAGCAAGGAGGGAGATCAAACCCTCATGACAGTGAGACCAGCTGCAACTTTCATCAGCAAGGAGGAAGAGGCACTGGCAAAAATCAGCAAGGTGGCTCTCAGCAGAAGAAGGACATGTCAAAGGTCCAATGCTACTACTGCAAAAAGTTTGGCCATTACATCTCACAGTGCAGAACGAGGATGGCGAACGAGAATCAGCAGCAAGCCCATTATACGGATGAAGCTAGAAATGCGGTAGGAGGAAATATGCTGCTGACTTGCAGTGTTGAGGAGGAGAGCAAGAAAAACATTTGGTATCTTGATAGTGGGTGCAACAACCACATGACTGGGAACAGAGAGATGTTCTCACAATTGGATGAAACAGTCCAATCCGAAGTCAATATGGGGAACAACAACAAGGTTCCCGTGATGGGGAAAGGTAAAATCCTCATCCGCACCCGACACGGAGAAAGAAAACAAATTTGTGATGTTTATTATGTGCCTGGGTTGAAACACAACCTGCTAAGTGTTGGACAACTTGTGCAGAAGGGACACACTATGCAGTTCAAAGACGGTGTCTGTTCCATCAGAGACAAAGTGCATGGACAAATCGCAACCGTGTCCATGACGAAAAACAAAATGTTTCCACTGTAGATTCAGAATGAATCTTTAATGTCTCTAAGTGCAGTTGTGAAGGATGCTACCTGGCTGTGGCATCTCAGATTCGGTCACTTGAGTTTCAATGGCCTGAATTTGCTGCACAAGAAGCAGATGGTGAAGGGTTTACCCCTTATTGAGCAACCGAACCAAGTTTGTGAAGGTTGCCTGGTCGGTAAGCAGCACAGGGATGCATTCCCTGTAGGACAGTCTTGGAGAGCATCACAACCATTGGAGCTGGTGCACTCAGACATTTGCGGTCCCATGCAGACCAACACATATGCCGACAACAAATACTTCCTGACTTTCATTGATGACTTTAGCCGAAAGACATGGGTTTATCCCATTAAGCTGAAGTCAGAGGCATTTGCAAAGTTTAAGGAGTTCAAGGCTCTGGTTGAGAAATAGAGCGGGTATTACGTGAAGACTCTCAGAACTGATGGAGGAGGAGAATACATCTCCAATGAATTCCACAACTTCTGCAAGCAACATGGAATTCGAAGGCAGTTCACTGCCAGATACACACCGCAACAGAATGGTGTAGCTGAGAGGAAGAACAGAACTATCATGGAGATGGCACGGAGCATGCTGAAGGCGAAAAGTTTGCCACATGAGTTCTGGGCAGAAGCTGTAAGTCATGTGCAGTTTATCTGCTGAACCGATGTCCCACCAAGAGTGTGAAGGACAAAATTCCAGAGGAAGCCTGGAGCAATCTGAAGCCAAGTGTGGCTCATTTGCGAGTTTTTGGGTGCATTGCATATGCACATGTTCCAGATGAGAAAAGACGGAAGCTGGATGACAAAGCTGAAAAATGCATTTTCACGGGGTACAATGAACAAGCAAAGGCATACAGGCTGTACAATCCGGTGACGAAGAAACTTGTCATCAACCGAGATGTGAAGTTCTTGGAGGATGAAGCCTGGAACTGGAAGTCAAAGACTGGTCAGCCTGAACCAACAATTGTTGAACCTATAAACTTGGAGGAAGATAGTGTGCAACCACCTGTACCTTCAAGCAGCAATAGTGGTGCCAGCAGCAGCACAACCTCATCATCCCGGTCACCTCCACTTGCAAGCAGAATTCAAAATTTGAGGACACCTGCGAAGACTCGGAGCTTGCAAGACATTTATGAGGTAACCCGTAATCAGATAGATGAAGAATATTCTGACTTTGCTTTATTTACTGAATGTGATCCAGTGGAGTTTGAAGAGGCAAGTCAGAATCGCAAATGGGTGAATGCGATGGATGAGGAGATAGCAGCCATTGAGAAGAATGAGACATGGCAGCTGACAGATCTTCCAACAGGAAAGAAGACCATTGGGGTCAAGTGGGTGTATAAAATGAAGTTCAACGCCCAAGGAGAAGTTGACAGGCATAAGGCCAGATTAGTGGCGAAAGGCTACAAGCAGAAGTCAGGAGTTGACTATCATGAGGTGTATGCACCTGTAGCCCGACTTGACACAGTCAGAATGATTCTGGCACTAGCAGCTCAGAAAGGCTGGAGTGTGTACCAGATGGATGTCAAGTCTGCCTTCCTGAACGGAGTGTTGGAAGAAGAGGTCTACATAGACCAGCCACCCGGATATGAAATACAAGGGCAAGAAGACAAGGTCCTGAAGCTGAAGAAGGCCCTGTATGGGTTGAAGCAAGCACCCCGGCATGGTACAACCAGATTGATGACTATTTTTAGGAGAATGGGTTTCAAAAATGCCCATATGAGCACACCCTATATCTGAAGACAAACGCAGAGGGTGAGATGATAATCGTCTGCTTGTATGTGGACGATCTGATATATACTGGCAATAGCAATAACCTATTTGCATAGTTCAGAATAACCATGAAGACCGAGTTTGAAATGACAGACATGGGGTTGATGAAATTCTTTCTTGGCATTGAAGTTGACCAATCAGCAGATGGCATCTTCATTTCTCAGGGCAAGTATGCAAAGGATGTCCTGAAGCATTTTAAGATGGAGGACAACAAACCTGCCATCACCCCGATAGCCACTGGTTTGAAGTTGAGCAAGACTGACAACAATAGAAGCGTTGATCCAACTCTCTATAAAAGGTTAGTTGGAAGCCTGATGTACTTGACTGCAACTCGGCCAGATTTGATGTTTGTCGTGAGTTTAATCAGTAGTTTTATGGAGTCACCCAAAGACACTCACTGGCAAGCAGGCAAGAGAATTCTACGATATGTCAATGGCACGAGGAACCACGGACTTCACTATGCCAGACAAGACCAGCTTGAGTTGATTGGCTACACTGATAGCGATTGGGCTGGTAGCGTAGATGACCGAAAGAGCACTTCGGGATATGCCTTCCATTTTGGATCCGGAGTTGTCTCTTGGTCCTCGAAGAAGCAGCCAATTGTTGCTTTATCTACAGCAGAGGCAGAGTACGTTGCTGC
The DNA here is from genome assembly GCA_028583015.1 of Wollemia nobilis. NCBI lineage: Eukaryota > Viridiplantae > Streptophyta > Pinopsida > Araucariales > Araucariaceae > Wollemia > Wollemia nobilis. The sequence continues at coordinate 30,360 of JAQPPZ010007665.1, read as the reverse complement.
CACCTCAGCCGCCTGCCAGGCAGTCTGGCTGAGAAGAGTTCTAAGTGAACTACATCATCCGCCCGAAGCAGCAACAACAATATTTTGTGACAATAACTCTGCCATCGCGCTCTCGAAGGACCCAGTCTTCCATGGCCGGACGAAGCACATAGATATCCGGTATCATTTCATCAGAGAGCTGGTGAAATTCGGTGAAGTACAGTTGCAGTTTTGCAGGTCCAAGGAGCAGCTGGCTGACATCTTCACAAAACCCTTGAAGGAGGAGGACTTCGCCAGACTGCGAGAAATGTTGGGCGTTAGAGAACTCATGAAGTTTGGTTTAAAGGAGGGTGTTGGAAATTATTAAACCAACCCTCACGCCCGTAAGCGCTTCGGCGCGAAGCACTTTTAAAACGGCTTCGAAAAATGCTTCGCTGCGAAGCAAATTTAACATGCCCCCTAAAATCACTTCGTCGTGAAGCAATTAATGTCGAAGATGCTTCGTCGGAAGTAAAATAATTTGCCCTCAAAATGGAATGAGTGAAAATCGCCGAAGCGAAAATCAAGCACGGGAATCGACGCATTAATTCTCCAAGCGTGCGAGTAGTTGGGGTTGCTCGACGATTGGACAGGAACCATCTTCGACATTTAATTTTTGTCAGTCGGTTGGTGAATTTCTCCCGCCTTTTGTCCTCATCCCTCGCCTATAAATACCGGGGCCATTTGTCATTTTGTAAGGAGTTGGAGGATAGAGGAAGGAGGAGAGCAACAGAGAGGATTGGAGAGCCCAGAGCAGCCACAGAGCTAGGGTTTCGACCAACAGAGTAGCAGAAGAGTGAAACCAGCAGCCGCTTACAACCGGAGAGTGGAGCAGCAGTCTCCAAGAAAATTCGTGTGTTTATCCTACAGATATTTTATCTGCAGAAGTTTGTAATCGCTTCAGAAGGAAGCTTTGTAAATCCGACATTATATTTAATATATAAAATATTTATTCTGAAATTTGGGTCTCTGTGTATTTGTTCTCTGCCTCGAAGTATTGTTTAATCTGTAGACATTCTTCAGCTAGGGTTTGCCCCGAAGTGGCAAAACACCCGTTCGATCCAGAAGGGAAGAGTTTATTTGTTTGGTGTGCCGAAGCACATTGCGGCACTTTGTCTCCCCGAAGTGGAATCCAGCAGCCACTTCGCCGAAGTTGCCGCGAGCTGCCGTGCTTCGCAGCTTTCCCGTCCGAAGCAGTCACTTCGGCTGGAAAATTCCCGAAGTGATTTCACTTCGGAAGAAAACTGTGCGAAGCAGTTGCTTCGCTGGGAAATTTCCCGAAGCAGTTTTACTTCGGCAGTTTTTCCCCGAAGTGTTTACTTCGGGAGTATTTTCTCCGAAGTTCCTCCCGAAGCTCAACTCCTTTGCGAAGCGTTTGCATTTGACGCGATTTAATTGGAATTTAATTAATTCCTTCAAATTGTACCAGAAAAACAAAAGCCTTCTTGTATTTAATATATTGAAAACTACAGATCCACATCATCATATTGTTAGATAGCCAATATTGGTTGGCAATTCCATTGTCTATATTGAAAAAGAAGAATGTAGTACTCGCAAGAGAATCAGCAAACAGTATCATCCATTGCAGACAATAAAGAGTTTAAGCCTTGCATTCACGCTATGCATTAAGAACCCCGTTAATTATTCTTGCCATTATATTTCACAAGGTTTGCAGTTCGGTGCATGGGAAATATTTTGTTCATGTTCACCCACTCCATTATTATGCTGTTTAGTTAAAAACCTACTAGAAGGTGACCTTATTTATGTGGAAAACAAATATAACAAAGAACCATGTCAAATTTGAAAGCACCATAATTCTGATTATAGCCATTAATAGCTGATTCCCTTCCAATCAAGTTAAAATGACTCACATGCATGTTCTTATCCTGATGTTAAAGTAACAGCATATTGACTGTTAGGAAAAGATAGAAACTAGAAGATCTTGAAGTTATTCCAAGGTAATTCACCCATGCAATGTTCTCTGCTTTGTTTTTAGGTTATATATAGTCGTCATGCAGTTCATCTCCCAGACCAACGGAGATGTGGTATGTAGCTGACTCTCCACGGGAAACCCAGATTGCGGGATTTCAATTTGACGGTGAAGATCTGTTAAATTGAAATCTGCAAATCTGGGTTCCCCTTTAAGAATCATGTTATGGCTTGCATCGAATCAGCTCTCTTATAGCCTAATATAGAACAGTTCAGATGATGATGAGTCTCTGGTATGATCAGCTACATAGGACACTTCCATTCTTTTTTGTTTTTTTTTTTATATATTTTACAATTGTAGAACACTGCATATGCAGATCATGGTGCTCACATATTTCTGGGCTTTGTAGTACTCACCAGTCTCTAACGCCTCCATTCTTATGAAGCTAATAATGCAATACAAACTAGATTTCTATCGTCCTATCAAACCATTTAATAGCCATATGAAAATTGTTATGTCTAGTTTCCATTCCATTACTAGGCTTACGTTGTAGTCCTGCTTTCATACCAACAAACAGCAAATAAGCCACACAGATTTCCTACCACAACATCTGAGCATTTATATATCTGCTTTATAATTTTTGTATGTCTTAGAATTCATGTAGAATTTCCATTATACCAGTTGGTCTTCCATGAGTAACCTGCGTTCAATTTCCTGGACACACTAAGTCACCAGGGCTATCCACGCTATCTAGCACAATGTTAGTCCAACTGTAATAGGTATTTTGCAACTTTCAACACATCTAATAGGAAACATGTTCAGAACAGAAATGCAAAAATGCATGAAACTTTAATATCATCAGATCTAGGCAGAGTGATGTGGGGAGGTCATCCCTATATTCGACAGTTAATTACAAGTCCTTATATACCTGGGTAACATCACGCAAAAAAGATTATAACTTTCATTATAATACCAACGCTTTATGTTTGAAATTACCTTTGTATAAAGCACAGGCAGGAAGGGTAAGATGGAGTCATAAATTACATTAACCCATATTCAAGTTATCTGTTATTTGTGACCTCCAATTTTTATTTTTATTTTTATTTTTTCCACTTTTTATATTCTGTAATATCGCATTCAAAACAAATATCTCCTCCTGCTTGCCAAAATTTCAATATGTTGGTTTCCTGTGGACCCTGTAATCTAGACAAGGAACCATAAAATGATGCTTGCTATGTTTTTTAGAATCAGCGGATTTCCTGTGGACCCTGTAATCTAGACAAGGAACCATAATATGATGCTTGCTATGTTTTTTAGAATCAGCGGATTATATGCCAAACAAAAGGTTGATATATTCATGAGTGCCAAAATTGTTTGTTGTTGGAGCAAATGGATAAGGCACTTTTCTACATTTGTATTCCTGAAATGAAATTTCGTTTCGCTTCGCTTTTATGACTGGTTCTCTGTAAGAGCAGTCTTGAAGAGAGCTGAGTATTAAAAGCAGAAAGAAACTTAATAAGAACGACGACAGCATATTAACTTTAGGAATGAATTTTAGGTAAATTTGATGGATCAAAAAGAAACCACGTGGCTCAGTTGTATATCAACAAGAAAGAAACAGAAAGTAATGAGTTAATGGTTTGTCTCAAGTATGTGACCATAACTGTCTATATTCGTAACTAAAAAAAATTAATCTAGTTTTGATAGTTCTCGGTCTCTCTATAGTAGACTTTGCGGTCTATAATTTATCCATTCACTTTTTATAAATTAATGTAATCTATTTTATTTTTAATGTAATATAATAGTTTATTTTTTTAATAAATTTTGTTAAATTATTTTAATCCACTATGATTTTTAGGAAGAAAATAATACTTCCAAGCAACAAAATCAACGGTAGAAGGTTTTTTTCCTTCAACTTGTTTGGATGCGTAGGTTCGAGATTACTTGGACTCCTTTTTTGAAGCTCAAACTTTCCTATTTTGCTTGGAGTCTTTTGCACCAAGTGCTTCCTATTGAGGAGCGTCTCCAATATTTAGGCATCCCTAAGCCCTCTTGTTCTTTTTGTCTTCAATTTAAAGACTTTGTCCATCTTATTTGGGTTTGTGCTCGTGCTCATTCTCTTTGGGAGTGACTTTTTTTTTTTTTAAGACCCTATTCATTCGCCATGCTTGAGTGGAAGCATATCATTTTGGGAGACCCCCAGCCTTTGCTGGTTATTTTCTTTGAAATGTGGCAGTTATTTTGTATGGCGATCATATTCAGCATATTAAGAGCTAGAAATGATTGTATTTTTGGTAAGTGTTCTTCCTCTTTGCACATATCTGCTTTTGAGAAGTCTAATATCATTTCTTTTGTGTATTTTCAGATTACAGTTCAAGCCAATAAGGTGGCAATGAAGTTCACTCATATTTAGGAGCTTATTGATCAATGGGGGAGCACATCGTGCATCGTCAAAATGGGTTCCTTTTTAGCAAGATACTCCTCGAAGCTGATCCAGGTTTAGACAATAGTGTCACTCACTCCCAAACTACACTCCTATCTCAACTAAAGATTCTTATAGAGATGGTCATGGCTGCTTGGCTATTCCTCTCTCCTCCCAACTCCTCGACTTGATACACGGGCTAATTTAGGAGGTTCAATGATTACTGCTAGTTAAGACTCATTTTTTATAGCTGGGAGAATATTTCTAGCACTTCTAGATAAGGGAGGTACTCAGTGCCAAAGTCTCTTGATGCTACTGTTGGGTGGGAATCATTCCCAAGGGTGGCTAAACACATATAATGGAGCTTCATCATTATGTAATCAATTAGTTTTGTTGAACATTAGTTGGGTAAGGTAGTACTAATTAGTTGTAAATTGTTTGTTTGGATTCCTACTCTGATGAGGATTTTTTGTCAGTTGATGGAATTAGCCATGTGGCGTGTTTATCCGCCTCCTTTTTTTTGTAAAAATGTATTTTGTTAATTTTTTTAATATAATGTTTTTTTTACATAAATAAAAAACTATTTTAACAACATACATAACTTCATTTCACCTATTTTTAAGTTTAATATTTTAAAATTATTTTTATATTATAGTTTTTTTTTAAGCAAAAAACCCCTTGTGGGGCCGTCTTGGTCTGAGAGACTATGAACAGGGGGTTCTACACCATCAAAGTCACCCGGGAGTCGCACCTGACCCTGCCCGCACAAACATTATCAATTGGATTTTGGATACCCAATTCAGCTTTTTGGTAGGGTGGAGATTTGAACCTGGGACATCCCTTGGAGGATTGCCCTCTCCTCTCCAACTCACCTACAACACCTGGGTTAAAACTAATTTATAGTGGAAAGCACCCCTTTTGAGGTGCCACTTTAAACAGGTTGGGCATAGGAGGAATGGAGCCTTGTTGGTCTCTACCAGTACATAAGACATTCCTAACTATACCATATATCTGTAAGATGGAGACAAGGGGAATGGAACCTGGGTCGGCCTCTACTAGCACCCAGGGCATTTACCACTTCACCACAACAAGCAGATCAAAAACTAATTTATAGTGGAAAGCACCCTTTCGAGGTGCCACTTTCAACAGGTTGGGCATAGGAGAAATGGAGCCATGTCGGCCTCTACCAGCACATAGGACATTCCTAACTATACCATATATCTGCTGGATGGAGACAAGGGGAATGGAACCTGGGTCAACCTCTAGCAGCACCCAGGGCATTTACCACTACACCACAAGAAGCTAAGATCTTGATGACAATTTTTTGTGGTAGGATTCTTGTGGTAGGGGTGTGGTAGTTGCAATCTCGATGATAGTTTATTGTGGATCTTCACGTCAAGATCAAGTCCATATTTTGTATTAGGAAAGAACTGATGGAGGGAGAGGTGAAGAGCGATCTTGGTGGAAGTGGTGATGGTAGGAATGAGGATGAGGGGAAGGAAGACAACGAAAAATGTTTTTTCTCAAAATGACATTCCTTTGATAGAGGCTAATAATGGTCTAGGTCTAAATTTTATTTTTAATACTAATAATATAGCGCTTCGTTTAGGGCTTGTTGGAAAGGACCCACATTCCTTTTGTGGGAGTCCTTCATGGTAATTTGTGCTTAGTGGTAAGAAGAAAACCCATGAACCTTATTTTACCCTAATCCTGAAAGGGGGTAAAATTGTTGTCCCAAATAAGCTTATAGATATGGAAATTGAACAAGGATCTACAAGTTTGGTAGGGCTTTTCATGAGTGCTCATCTGGTTTTGGACATACTTATGAAAAAGGCTGCATCAAAAGGGAGGTCCAATGGCCACATGGGAATAGTTACTTTGCCAAAATATTTTTCATCGTCAAGTTGCTCTTTAAGAAGGATTTAGATAGAATTTTAGGGAGAGGACCATGGTGTTTTGGATGGATGGGTCTCATTTTGTGAATATGGAGTTCAAATTTTGATCCAAATTCTTAGAGTTTTTCCCAATCCCCAATCTAGATTAGGCTACCAAATTTTTACTATCACTTCTAGAATGAGGATGTGCTGGCAGGCATCACAAGGGAAATAGGGATCCTAGTGGCTATTGAACTAGCCACCAAAGCCTATTCTTGACTAATGTATGCAATATTATGTGTTAATGTAGACCTTGAGAAGGTTTTACCTACCTTAATCAATGTGGTATCAAATTTGGGGGTTTAGAACTAGAATATTGAGTATGAGAATGCTCCGATCATATCCACAACATGCAAGAAACTAGGGAATTCATCTAATGTATACCTTGTGTAGAAAAACTTCTCCCAAAAACATAAAATGTGAAAAATGAAATAGTTTGAAGGAGAGAACTCTAGACAAGGTAATGGAAGATGTGAAAATCATATGGATGACATTCCCCATTAGAATTTTCCAACAAAGAATCATACATTGATGAAGAAGTAGGATGGCCAAGATTCCTCACCTACTAAATATGGGGAGATACTTTCAAGAAAAGATGAGTTAAGTTCTCATCCTAAACTTATTTCCTCTATGATGAATAAAATTCCCATGGAAAAAATATTCTATTGTATTTTGAGTCAACATAATGATATGAATGTTAATCCCCGACACCACTCTTTTGAGGGTTTGGAAGAATTTTATGTAGAGGTAACTTTTCCTGAATATTTTAGGATTTCTCTCCCAACCTCAAATTCTCTTATTACTCCCATTTAAAGGTCACCTAAAAAAAATAACAATGCGTTAAATTTTCCACTTAATGAGAAAGGTTTAGAAGCCAAGACAACATTACCTTTTGTTATTTCTTCCATCCAAATCCTATTTGTAAAATAGGCAAGTGCTACAAATTCACCAACTAATGGGAAAGTTCCAAAATATAGCCCCAATCACATCACGAGGACAAAAAAAAAAGGAACAATAGATGTGGGAGTTGAATCTAATCAAGGGAAACCTTTTAACCAAGATTCAAGTTTGAGGGATATCTTAAAATATATATCTAATGGAACCCAGATGACACTTGAAGAACACAAGCTTATATTGAGAGGGGGGGTGGACAATATAAGACCACTTTTTAACTTTTTCCTTTTACTTCAGAAAGCAATGCAATGAAATAATAGCAAAATCAAAGTAGTAATCAAACTATTGTACAAGTCATCACACAATTGAGACACCAATATAACGTGGTTCACCCAAGGTGGGCTACTCCACAGAGAAAATCTTTCACTAAATTTTCTCAATAAATCCTTTGGTAATCCTTCCCAATTACAATGTTTATGGACTTCCTATCCAAAGGATAATCATTCCCCTAATCAAATATTTATAATCCTCCTGCCCAAAGGAGATGGTCTATCCCCCAAGAAGTATTTATGAGCCTCCTACCCAAAGGAGATGTCCTATCCCCAAAGCTTTGGAAATAATACTTTAAAAGATCACTGCCTCTTCTTATGCTAGCAGGTGGATCTCATTTCCACATAAGACGTCCTATACTCCTTGCTCTATCTCTAGAGACTTCTGTCCTCACTAATCACCTCCATAGCCGCTCATAAAAACCTATACTAAACACAATCAGTCAGTCTAACACAAGTCCTCTCAAAATCTATCACAAATCTACACCAAACTCAGTCCTCTGGTCCAACACAAATCGGCTCTCAAATCTCTGTCATATTTATCCCAAGCTTAAGCCAAAATCTTGAACAAATCAATCACAACTGCTCACAAGTCTTCACCAAGACTTCATCAAATCTATCCACAAGTTCTTCAATAAGAATCTGTCCAAATCAGTCCACAAGTTCTCCACAAGAACCTATCCAAATCAGTTCAATAGTTCTCGACATGAACCTGTCCAAATCAGTCCACAAGTTCTCCACAAGAACCTGTCCAAATCAGTCCACAAGTTCTCCACAAGAACCTGTCCAAATATGTCCTAGCAAGCTCACCAAGAATTTTCCCAAATCATCTCAAGCAAGCTTACCAAGAAACATACCCAATGTGAACACGCAAAGAGAATTGTTAGAGACCCAATGTGTTTCATACAATCATATCAAATAAATCTCATAGAAGCATAAAGATAATTGTTAGAGACTCAATATGTTCTATCCTTCAACTCTCAATCTCAACTCAAATCAATCTCATAGAAGTAGTATACTTTCACAAGATCTTGAACCACAACCCAACAATTGCCAATAATGCAATATCAAGAAATAAACTCCTTCAACATAGAACCATAATTTGCTATCAAACCCTAGCTAAGTTAGTTTTCAAAAACTCAAAGCAATCTCTCTCTAAGCATCAAAAAGGGGTTCAAGATATTTCCAACTTCTCTCAAATGGGAATGCTCAACTTAACCACACAACCAAGTTTATCAAGCAAATTACAACTTGATAAAATCAAATCTCAAAGGAGCAAGCCCAACTCATGTATCAATTAAAGCATAACTTGATCAACTCAATATCAATGGAAGCAATCTCAAAAACAAACTCTCAACAACCAAACAACTCAATTAGGGTTTCAACAAATTATAGCAATGGCATACGCTTCTCACTCAAAAACCCTAAAGCAAACTTCAAATGCTTCCACTCTCATAAATCAGAATTATGCAATAACTCATAAACTCATCATGATATCATAATGCATAATCAATACTTCCACTTTCAGAAAATAAGATCCACTCCAAATAAGGAAACTTAATATAATCTTTTTCACTCCAAACTTATTTTTAGAAAACCATCAATCAATAATAGCCATGGAAGAATGTGCCCATACCTTTACTTTGATGAAGAAGGAGAACTCAAAATCTGTCACAACACTAACTCTCAATTTGCCCCAAATTAGAGTTAGCAACAATGGAATAATGCACAATGATAAGAGTCCTAATAACACCTTATCACTCCAACTCATCAATAATAAAAACTCACAAATATACATATCAACAATATTACTTTACACCTTATAACTCCTACTTAATATATCACAAAATAACTTCAACCTCAAAAATAATTACAAGAGAATATCCACTCAATAACTCCAAAGGCTTTCTAACCCCAATATGACATTAAGCACAATTATTCCTTAAACCCTTATAAATCCTAAAATACATTTACTTCTAAATGCATTTACCATATAAACATTAAGCATCAATAATAACAATGTCAAAGAAATATTTCTATTTAACCTTATACCTCCATCCAATTACCAACAATAATTGCCAAGTCAAATAAAATATTCCACACTATCAATAAAAGATTTACCTTCACCAAAAGCCAATCCTCCAATATTAGGATAAGTGTGGAGACACCAACATAAGTGCCAAAGTGCTTCCTCATCCAAACTCGTGGCCCAAAGCAACTGTCATACCATGTGCACAATAATACGTGACCAAAAATGAAACACACCCAACGCGAATCGATCTCGACACCTCTGTGTAGCGAGCACCTTCACTCCATTGCCTCCATCGTTGGAGCACAAGTTCCCAAAAAAACTCTCAAGCGCCACTCATCGTTTTACCTTCCCTTTGCTCACAAAAATTAAATACAAACAGATTTGTCTTCCTCAGAGGCGTATGAAATCAGAACTTAAACATAGAGCAGTACAAAACTTGAAAATCACAGAGCAATCCAAAATCGAAGGTCACAGAGCAATACAAAATTGAAGGTCATAGAGCAATACAAATTCGAAGGTAATCATGCAAATCAGAGGTGCATTGAACCTTAGGAATTAATACCCTTTAATAGTCTTTTGCATCCCATGCAAGTTGACATCGACGCTGTAAGTCTTCCACATGAGCGCCACTAAGGGTTTAGAAACCCTTTCAATAATAATTATTTTATTAATAATAAACTTAACTTAAAACCTTTTCAAAGGTTTGAGTTAATTTATTTTTTAATAATCAAAATGGACTTTTAAGGTTTTTTCAAGGAGCAAAACCTTTTCATTAAGCCAAGATGGTTTTAATAAAAACCCTTAATGAGTCCAGATGGTTTTAAGAAAAACCTTTAACCTTGTCACCATAGTTTTAATAAAAACCCTTAAAAAAATATCATGGAACTTTCAAGATCTTTTTGGCACCAAACTCTTTTCGACATCAGCACAAATTCCATTTGACATCAATAGAAACTCCTTTTGACATCAATGACAACTCACAAACATGAAGCTAGGCAACATACCCAAAATTGGCAACAACACTTTCTATGAGAGGGGGGAAAAAGCACCCCACCAAGTCTCATAAATGAAAATATTATCTTGGAACATAAGGGGTTTGAATACCCCTTCAAAGCAACAACTGGTTGCTTCTATGAGGAAAGATCTAAAACCTCATATTTTTTATTCAAGAAATTAAAATTAAGGATAATTTTTTTGATAAGGTTAAGAATACCATATGAAATGATACATGTTATTTTGCAAGCCATTCTTGAGGAGCTTCTAGGATTTTAATGTTTCTTTCCGATAATTAAAAAATTCAATGTAGAGTTCTCTCTTCTAATAGATTCATTAAGATGTTTTTATATTGTAGAGTTTCTAAAATATCCTAGGTTTTAACTAATGTGTATGTTCTAAATTCAATTGTGTATGGGAGGAGTTTAGCATAAATAGAAATGCTTTCCCTAGACTTACTTGGATGTTGGTTGGGGATTTTAATTTCTCCCTCTTTTCCTTAGAGAAAAAGAGTAAGCCAATCCCCCTCTAATTGTATGGAGGACTTTGATTTTTTTTTTCAATAATAATGAGATGATGGAATTTGAGCTAAAAGGAAGTAAATTTACATGGAGCAATAGAAGGCTAGGGGAACATATTATCCAATCAAAACTAGATAGTTTTTTATTTCTAAATAAGGGCTTCATAATTTTGGTGACTATTCTCTCTTCTCTTCCAAGAATAGGATCAAATCACAATCCTTTAGTACTAGATGTTTCAATTGGGAATATAATTTTTAAGTTTTCATTTTATTTTAGGTTATATGGCTAAAAATTTATACTCTTGAGGCCCTGATAGCTGATTGGTGGAAGAAGGATTTTCTAGGTCCCCTAATATCTCAAGTTGCCAATAAGTTAAGATTTGTGAAGAGAAATTTAAAAGAATGGAATAAAAATATTTTTGGTAACATTTTCCATAAGAAGAAATATTTAAAAATGCAACTTTCATCCATTGAAGCTGCTATGGAATCCTTTCTCCCATTAGAGGCTGATAGAAATATTGAAAGGAGTTTGTTGCTAGATTTTCATAATGTGTTGGCCTGCAAGGAATACTACTGGAGATAGAATTCCAAGGGTCTCTGGTTAAAATATGGATATAGAAATAGTAATTTTTTTCAAGCCAAAACCTTGAGACATAGGATTTTCAACAAGATTACTAAAATTTTTGAGTATGGTACTAAATTTGGAAATATTTTGAAAATTTGTGAGGTGCTGTATTATTATTTTTTAATATCTTAGGAGTTGTATCACCTATAAATGAGCAAGCCTCCAATTCCTTTTTGAATTTTATTCCTTGCTAATTAATGAATAAATGAACTCTAATCTTATCGCTCAATTCAAAGAGTCTGAAATCAAAGAGGGAGTGTTTTCCATGGCCGGTGTGAAGGCCCCTAGACTTGATGGTTTTCCTATAGTTTTTTACCATTTTTTTTGGGGAATTATGTGGATATATATATATATATATATATATATATATATATATATATATATATATATATATATATATATATATAAATATATATATATATATATATAATGCTATGGGTGAAATTCAAAATACCCTTCATATTCCAATTGATATCAATTCCACCTTTTTGGTTTTGATTCCTAAATTGGTACTAATTCCTTCAATAATTTTAGGCCTATAAGTTTGTGTAATACTCTTTATATAATATTGGCTAAAGTCATAGGCAATATAATTTAGGTCATTATTCCTTATATTATTGATCCATGCCAAGGTGTTTTTGTTAAAAGGAGGTAAATCTTTGATGGTGTGATTACTATTCATGGAGTTCTTCACTCCATAGATAAAAGTGGTAGAGATGGATTGTTGTTGAAATTAGATATGAACAAGGTATATGATAGAGTATCCTAGGATTTTTTATTTAAATTTATGGGTAGATTTGGATTTCATCCTACTTTGATAGACCTCATCAAAGGATGTATGTGCCTAGTCATGAATTTTGTCCTACTTAATGGTTCTCCAATAGGTTATTTCAAAAGCCTCCAAGGCCTAATACAAGGGGACCTATTATCTCCTTATTTATTTATTATTATGGTTTAAGCCTTGGGTATATCTATTCATATAGCCCATTCTAAGGGATTAATTTTAGGGATAAAGCCCACCTTCTCTTGCAATCCCATAACCTACTAGTAATTTGTAATGATACTCTTATTGCTTCATGTCCTCTATTCTAGAAGCAAAAGAGAATAATTTTACTCTATCTTCTTATGAGGATACCTCTAGATAGAAGATAAATTTCAACAAGCAAGGTATTTTTTTAATACCCCCCTTCAAAGGTAGATAAATATTGCAAAAATATATGTTCCATTGGGAAGATCCTTTCCATTTATCTAGGTTTACCACTTTTTAGTGGTAGGTTACATAATTCTTCTTGGCTTCTTGTGGTTTAGAGGGTTAGGAGAAATTTGGCAAGCTAGAAAGGTACCCTTCTTAGCCAAGCTGGTAAGGTACAACTCATTTAATCCACCATCTAAAGTATCCCAGTTTTTTTTTTGTTGTTGTTTAAGATTCCATAGAAAATCTACCAAAATATTGATAGCATTCAAAATGACTTTCTTTGGATGGGTATGGAAGAAAAAAATAGAATTTCCCTAGTGGATTTGAAATAGTTTTGTTCTAGGAAGAGCAAGGGTGGATTAGACCTCAAGAAACCAAAACAAATGAATTTAGACCTTATTGCAAAATAGGGTTGAAAGTTTTTCAAAATAGATGAAGTTGGATGGGTAAAGATTTTAACAACTAAAAATCTAGGAAAAGATGGTAATTTCCTTGATATTAAGGCTAATCCAAAGAGCTCTATTTTTTGGAAACACATTCTTGATTCTAAGATTATTATTCAAAAAGGCTCGAGATAAAAAATTGGTGATGGTAGGAAAGTTAAATTTTGGAATGATAGTTGGATTTGTAATAAGCCCTTGATTAGATATCAACTTCTAAACTTATTAGAGCCCTTTACTATGCAATCATGTAGATCTAGATCCACTGACTATACTAATGTAAGGGATGGAAAAAGGACTCGAAAGACTTTATCTCTTGTTAACCCCCTTAGGAATATTCATGCTCTAAATTATTTAACCAATATTCTAAAACAATTATCCTTAATCCTAACCTATAAGTTGATTCCCATATTTGGAAAGTAGATAACAAAAGACTTTTCATGGTTAAATTTGCATACTTATTTTAGTTTGATGAAGAAGAGTATTGGTTTATAGATAGTAAAATATGGTTCAAACACCTCATACCTAAATTTAATTTCTTCTTTTGGTTGGCCACCTAGAAAAAATCCTTATTATTGAAAACCATCACAAAAGAGGATTACCCATTATAAATAGGTGTTATCTATGTGAAGTCGCTTGGGAGAATGCTTATCATTTGTTTCTCAAGTGTCTCTTCTAATTAGAAGTTATGGATCTTCTTCTCATCAAATTCAATGTTAACTTAGGTTATGCCTATTAACATTTTAGACCTTTGTACTAAGAATTTGGAAGGTGTTGAATTCAGGCACACCTTTAGAGAAGGAAATAAGAAAGATGATCTATTGGAAAACCAACATCATAAGGGTTCAAAAGCATCAAATAAACCATAACATTCCAAATAATTTCTATGGTGATGTCATGATCATTACAGCAAATAGTGTTTTGTAAAGGAACATCAATCTTATAGTTTCTGTTACATATCGATGATGGAGGAGTTATTTCAAGAACAAGAAATATATCAGTTTCAACTTCATATATACTACTTTCTTTGAATGTGTGAAGAAGTCAATATATAGATGGGAATCTTGCACCACACCTTTTTATATGAGAATATTTTTATATTTTAGACATTGAACCATAGAGGTATTATAAATAAGAGATATGGCCTCTTATTTAGGGGTTGGCTATTAGGTATTTACAAGTTGCATGTATAAATACTTTTGGAAGGAGCAATGCAATATAGATATCTATTTGACCTCTGGTTCAAAATCTTGCAGAAAATGTATGTATGAATGGATGAATGTTTTTGTTTAAGCTAGATGAATGTGCATGATATTAATTTTTCTTTCTGTATTCTTGTGCATGTTAGTTCTCTGGTTCTAGAATTGATAATATGTGGAACTATATTGATTAAAATTTATTCAGAATATGGTAAAATTGGTTGGTATGTTAGAAGGTTTTAGCAGTTGCTTTATTTCATAAGCTTTATGCGTTTCTTGATGTTGTCTAATCTACAACATTGCAAGTTCTAGCATGAGCTATATTCACTCTCTTTCAACACTTTTTCCTCCCCCGATCATAGTTTATCTAGTTAGAACCTAAAAGGAGCCATCCTTCTCTGGATATTTACCCAGTTAAGCTCTGTAGCTTACCGATCATTCAATATTGGCTAAGTCTTGGGTGCAATAATCAACCATAGGTAAATTTTGGACCAATATTTTTTGGCATGCTTTGTGGGACCTTAAGACCCTATAGTTTGGATAATTTAGGTATTTATGATATCCTATGTTATCAATCTCATTGAAATCACCTTGTGACTCTACTAAAATGTAAAATCTAGATTCTATGATAAGTAGCATTGTGAAGTTTTAGCAACATATACTGTATATGGTGTGAAACAACCATTCTATCAATGCATTCTTGGTGGGGCAACTCTATTGATACCTTGGTTTGAAGTAGTAAGTTATTTTAAATCACCTGGAAAATCTGTTGAAGATCCAAATTCAAATTCGTGATTGGTTGTCATTATTTATTTAAATCCCTTGATAGGAGAATCTAAGATCTAATGAGCAAAAACCATTTGGTAACTCCTCCTTGAAGAGAGATCCTTGGAATGCTTAAAAGGATCAATGACCCAACAACATTTTCATCTATGGAATGATACAGGTCCTCTGCATGCACAATGTGTGCATAATATTTCTAAGGATGCTTTGAATATCTTACCAAGATTTGATGGTACAAAAAATACTGCCTATGAACATTATCAATATGTGGCTTCCTTGGCTACTATGCTTAATATCACATCTAAAAATGTAATGCTCAAACTAATATTTCTATCTCTCAAAGGGAAAGCATTACGATGGTATAGGATAATAGAGGATCAAAGCATATGTACATGGGTAGATTTAGTAGAAACTCTCATTGATGCGTTCAATGACTTTGGAGATCCTTTCTTGTTGCTCACTTTGTTCTGTTTCATTAAGTGAGCATCCCTTGAGAAAATTTTTAACTTCAATATCTGATTTAAAAGTATGTTGAGAATAATTCATCATAATTTCTAGCCATCTCCCACTCAAGAATTTATATATTACATTCATGATTTCCATCCTGACATAAGCCTTCTTATCTAGCAATATGGAGAAATTAATTTTCAACTAATTTTAAAAGAATCCATTCATGTATAGGTATTTTGTTTTTAAATAAGGGCTTCATCATTTTGGTGACTATTCTCTCTTCTCTTCTATGAATAGGATAAAATCACAATCTTTTAGTACTGAATGTTTCAATTGGGAATATAATTTTTAAGTTTCCCTTTTGTTTTAGGTTATATGGCTAAAAAATGATACCCTTGAGGCCCTGATAGTTGATTGGTGGAAGAAGGATTTTCTAGGTCCCCTAATATCTCAAGTTGCCAATAAGTTAAGATTTGTGAAGAGAAATTTAAAAGAATGGAATAAAAATATTTTTGGTAATATTTTCCATAAGAATAAATCTTTGAAAATGCAACTTTCATCCATTGAAGCTGCTATGGAATCTTTTCTCCCATTAGAGGCTGACAAAAATATTGAAAGGAGTTTTTTGCTATATTTTCATAATGTATTGACCTACAAGGAATCCTACTAGAGATAGAAGTCCAAGGGTCTGTGGTTGAAATATGGAGATAGAAATAGTAGGTTTTTTCATGCCATAACCTTTAGACACAAGAGTTTCAATAATACTACTAAAATTGTTAAGGAGAATGGTACTAAAATTGGAAATATTTTGAAAATTTGTGAGGTGCTATATTGTTTTTTTTAAATATCTTAGGAGTGGCAACACCTATAAATGAGAAAGCCTCCAAGTCTTTTTTGAATTTAATTCCTTCTCTAATTTATGAATAAATGAACTCCAATATTATCACTTCATTCAAAGAGTCTGAAATAAAAGAGGGAGGGTTTTCCATGTCCGGTGCAAAGGCCCCTAGACTTGATGGTTTTCCTATAGTTTTTTACCAATTTTTTTGGAGAATTATGTGGAAGGATATATATATTTTTTTTTTTATATATATAAGGATATATATAATGCTATGGGTGAAATTTAAAATACCCTTCATATTCCAAGTGATATCAATTCCACCTTTTTGGTTTTGATTCCTAAATTGGTAAGAACTAATTATGTCTATAATTTTAAGCCCATAAGTATGTGTAATACTCTTTATTAAATATTGGCTAAAGTCATAGGCAATAGAATGTAGGTCATTATTCCTCAAACTATTGATCCCTACCAAGGTGCTTTTGTTAAAAGGAGGTAAATATTTGATGGTGTGATTACTATTCATGGAGTTCTTCACTCTATAGATAAAAGTGGTAGAGATGGATTGTTTTTGAAATTAGATATGAACAAGGTATAATTTAGAGTATCCTAGGATTTTTTATTTAAATTTATGGGTAGATTTGGATTTCACCCTACTTTGATAGACCTCATAAAATGATGTATGTGCTCAGTCATGAATTTTATCCTAATTAATGGTTCTCCAATAGGTTATTTCAGAAGCCTCCAAGGCCTAAGACAAGGGGACCTAATGTCTCCTTATTTATTTCTTATTATGGTTGAAGCCTTGGGTAGATCTATTCAGATAGCCCATTATAAGGGGTTAATTTTAGGGATAAAGTCTGCCTCCTCTTGCAATCCCATAACCTACTAGTAATTTGCAAATGATACTCTTCTTGATTCAAGATCCTCTATTTTGGAAGAAAAATAGAATAATTTTATTCTATCTTCTTATGAGGCTACCTCTCGATAGAAGATAAATTTCAAAAAGAAAGGTATTTTTTTAATACCCTCCTTCAAAGGTAGGTAGATATTGTAAAAATATTGTAGTGTTCCATTGGGAAGATCCTTTCCATTTATCCAGGTTTATTACTTTTTAGTGGTAGATTACATGATTCTTCTTGGCTTCTTGTGGTTTAGAGGATTAGGAGAAAGTTGGCAAGCTACCCTCCTTAGCCAAGCTGGTAAGGTATAACTAATTTAATCCATATTTAAAGTATCTCAGTATTCTTTTTATTGTTTTTTAATATGCCATAGAAAATCTACCAAAATATTGAAAGTACTCAAAAGGTCTTTCTTTGGATGGGTATGGAAGAAAAACACAAAATTCTCTAGTGGATTTCAAACAGGTTTTTTCTAGGAAGAGCAAGGGTGGATTAGACCTCAAGAAAATAAAACAAATGAATTTAGCCCTTATTGTAAAACAAGGTTGGAAGTTTTTAAAAATAGATGAAGTTGGGTGGGTAAAGATTATAACAACTAAAAATCTTGGTGAAGATGGTAATTTCCTTGATATTCAAACTAATCCAAAGAGCTCTATTTTTTGGAAACACCTTCTTGATTCTAGGTTTATTATTCAAAAAGGCTTGAGATGGAAATTTGGTGATGGTAGGAAAGATAAATTTTGGAATGATTGTTGGATTTTTAATAAGCCCTTGATTGGAGATCAACTTCTAGAATGCTTAGAGCCCTTTATTGTGCAATTCTATGGATCTAGAGCCACTGACTATATTAATGTGTAGGATGGAAAAAGGACTTGGAAGATTTTAATTCTTGTTAACCCCCCTAGAAACATTTATGCTCTAAATTCTTTATCCAATATTCTAAAAAAAAATTCTCCTTAATCCTAACCTGTAAGTTGATTCCCCTATTTGGAAAGTAGATAATAAGGGCCTTTTCATGGTGAAATTTGCTTACTTCTTTTAATATGATGAAGAAGAGTATTGGTTTCTAGCTAGTAAGATATGGTTCAAACACCTCATACCCAAAGTTAATTTCTTCTTTTGGTTGGCCACCTAGAACAAAATCCTTATTATTGAAAACCTTCACAAAAGAGGCTTACCCATTCTAAATAGGTGTTATATATGTGAAGCCACTTGGGAGAATGCAAATAATTTATCTCTCGAGTGTCCCTTCTCCTTAGAAGTTATCCATATTCTTCTCATAAAATTCAATGTTAACTAGGTTATGCCTGATAACATTCTACAACTGTGTTTGCAATGTGTTGCCCTCTTTCATAATATTCTTCTTAGAAATTATTGGTCTTTCTATTTGCCTTATTTTCTTTGGGGTATTTGGAATGAAATAAATGATATATCCTTCAAGAATGTTAAAAAGGATCCCCTATATGTGGAAGCTAAAATTTTTAATTTCTTGAAAGAAAATATTTCCATAATCCCTATCAAATATGATAAATGGTCCCATAGTGAAGGTAAGCTTTCCAACTAGCTAGGTATCCTAAATATAGAAGGTATTTATAGTCTACCCACCCCCAATTCTAAAGATATTGTTAAATGGTAGCCTCCATATCAAGGTTGGATAAAATTGAACTTTGATGGGGCAGCTAAGGGTAACTCAGACACCACAAGAGTTGGAGGAATCATCAAGAATGACAAAGGGATTATTCTTTTAGCCTTTTCTAACTTCTTAGGTGTTTAGTCCAATTTTTTGTTGAAGCTTGGGCGCTTTATCAAGGGGTCATGCTCTTGGAAAAGCTAAATGTAAAGAAGGTGGTGATCGAAGGTGACTCTCTTTCTATCATTAATATTGCTAAAGAAAATCATTCCCTCCACTAGTCCATTACATATTTAATAGAAGATATTTACCATCACACTAAGAATTTGGAAGGTGTTGAATTCAGGCACACCTTTAGAGAAGAAAATAAGAAAGCTAACCTATTCACACACCAACATCATAAGGGTTCAAAAGCATGAAATAAACCATGACATTCCAATGAATTTCTATGGTGATGTCATGATAGTTACAAAAGGTAGAATTTTGTAAAGGAATATCAATCTAACAGTGTTTGTTATAGATAGATGATGTAGGAGTTATTTCAAGAACAAGGAACAAATCAGTTTCAAGTTCATGTCCACTACTTTATTTGAATGTGTGAAGCAGTAAATATACATATGGGAATATTGCACCACACCTTTTTATGATCAAGGATGTTGCATGATGTTTTCACCAATTTAGCCACCTGAAATTCTATTGTAACAACTTTATATGAGGATATTTTTGTATTTTAGACATTGAACCATAGAGGTATTATATATTAGAGCTATGGAATATTTTTTAGGGGTTGGTTCTTAGGTGTTTACAAGTTTCATGTATAAATACTTTTGGAAGGAGCAATGCAATAGAAATATCTATTTGGCCTCTAGTTCAATATATTGTAGAAAATGTATGTATGAATTGATGAATATTTTTATTTAAGCTAGATGAATGCGCATGATATTGATTTTTCTTTTTGAATTCTTGTGCATGTTAGTTATCTAGTTTGAAATTGATAATCTATGGAACTATATTTATTAAAATTTATTTTGTATATGGTAAAATTGGTTGGTATGTTAGGAGGTTTTAGCAGTTGCTTTATTTCATAAGCTTTATGCATTTATTGATGTTGTCTAATCCACACCATTACAAGTTCTAGCATCAGCTATATTTACTCTCTTTCAACACTCTTTTCTCCCCCAATCATAGTTTTAGCTAGTTAGAACCTCAAAGGATCCATCCTTCTCTAGAGATTTACCCGGTTAAGCTCTGTAACTTATCGATCATTCAATGTTGGCTAAGTCTTGGGTGAAATAATCAACCATAGGTAGATTTTGGATCAATATTTTTTGGCATGCTCGATGGGACCTTAAGACCCCATAGTTTGGATAATTTAGGGATTGGTGATATCTTGTGTTATCAATTTTATTGAAATCACCTTGCAACTCTATTGAAATATAAAACCCAGATTTTATGATCAGTAGCCTTATGAATTTTTAGCAACATATATCGTGGATGGTGTGAACCCACCATGCTATAAATTCATACTTTGTGGGACCTTCATCTTAGTTTTTAGGATGAATGAAGGTTTGATGATACCCTAGTTTGAAGCAGTAAGTTCTTTTAAATCACCTGGCGACTTTGTTTAAGATTGAAATTGAAATTTGTGATTGGTTGTCATTCTTTATTTAAATTCTTTGATAGGAGAATCTAATATCTAATAAGAAAAAACCATTTGATGACTCCTCCTTGAAGAGATATCCTTGGAATGCTAAAAAGGATCAATGGCCCAACAATATTTCCCTTTGTGGAATGATATAGGTCCTCTGAATGCACAATGTGTGCATAATATTCCTAAGGATGCTTTGAAGACCTTACCAAGATTTGATGGTACATAAAAGACTGCCTATGAACATTATCAAGATGTGGCTTCCTTGGCTACTATGCATAATATCACATTCAAATATGTAATGCTCAAACTACTCTTTCTATATCTCAAAGGGAAAGCATTACGATGGTATAGGACATTAGAGGATCAAACCATCTATACATGGGTAGATTTAGTAGAAACTTTCATTGATGCCTTCGATGACTTTGGAGATCCTTTATTATTGCTCACTTAGTTCTTCTTCATTAAATGAGCATCCCTTGAGAAAATTTTTAACTTCAATATCTGATTTAAAAGTATGTGGAGAAGGATTCCTCATGATTTCTAGCCATATCCCACTCAAGAATTTATGTATTATATCCGTGCTTTCCATCCTGACACTAAGCAATCTAAAGAAAGGAATTTTCCACTAATTTTCAAAGAAGTCATTCATGCTGAGAATATATTAATTCAAAAAAGAAAAATACCACCTAGGGAAACCCTCTACCCTTTTCAGAGATTGGTCCCTACACCTTCCTAGGGAGATATCAGTTTGCACTTGTACCAAATCAAAGAAGAAGGTTGTTTCATTGAGCATCTACAATAAAGGTGTCAAACATAACAAGACCTAAGGAGGGATATTCGGAGGCTAGCTAAGGAAGTAAGGAATATGAAAGGTAGATCTTAGAGAATAGAAAATAGAATCCAAGTGATTGGGAACCCATGGTACGTCATTTTCATCAGTCTCATTGTCTTGAGCTAATAGTAGAATTCAAAATAGACTCAGAGAAGTGACAAGGCATTACTAGGGAATGTAAAATTGGTCACACTGATTAAATCACTATCTCATAACAAGTTTCATTTTCAAGAGGAAAGGGCAGATCGATTGGAGTAGGTGAGAAGTTATTCTTTTATGGGTAACATGATGGTATGCAATACAACATGGAACCATGAGTATTGTGAAGATTCAAGTCCTGGAGTATCTCAATCTTGAAATAATAAAAATATTAATATTCGGCCTCCACCACCACAAGGTAATTACCTAAGTGATCAAATGATTTTTAATAGATCCTTCCCCAAGGATCATACATTAAATTAGAGGAGGTTAGAGACATGTAAAAATTTATATTATCCTTATACAATAGTTGAGCAAAGAATAGAAATGTTGAAACGGTTTCACAACTTTTCCAAAAACTCAACCCCGGTATCTACAGAATTGGAAGATCATTTGGTATCAGATTAGGTGGACCTAATTAATATTGCTATAAAAAATCTCCCAGACATCAATGGTGCATCTACACAACCTTATTTTCCCATTTTCAAAAAACACCATCCTCCTCCCTTCTACTTGTCTCTTTTTCTAGAGAAAGGTATATTACATAATTGTGTAGTAGATCCAAAGGCCCAAACCTTGATTATGCCAATAGATATTTTTAAAGGTTTGGGCCTGAGTCCAGATATATAGGAGTTAGACATATCGTATTTCAAAGGAAAGTAATTAAAAATGGTAGGGACACTGCATAGAGTACCAATGTTGATATGCAAACACCCAAACTTAGTTGTAATTCAAGATATAAAAATTGTTGATATACCTCCATTGTTTGGAATGTGCCTATCCCAAAGCTTTCTAAGATAGTTGAAGGGATGTGTGACTCATGTACAAGACCATATATTAATCTCACTAGCCAGAGACATCATCATGGTACCCAATCAAGGCTTACATACTTTTTGCATTGAAAGCTACAAGAAGCAAGGGATGGTCCCTTTTAAGGAACCCATATGTAGGAAGAAGGATGCAAATTTTGGTAATCCATCAAGAACATATTCTGCTCAACTTGAATCCTATTTTTAGTTACCTAATTAATCTGTAGCAAGAATCCAGAATAAAAGGAGTACAAGAGACTGCAATTATCTTTACCAAGAGGTGGTAGTTTAGGATGTAAAATCAGCAAAAAATCATAGAATAAAAATAATGGATGAGATAAGATCCCAAAAATAAGATGATCTACATACATCATATAGGAAGTTGATGTTTGTTTGCAAATTTGGGTAAGCAGTACCAGATACAATCACCTTAGAATAGGAACCAAAAATAGAATGGGACTCTACTAAGGGTAGTGGCAAACAGACACCGTGGCAAGAAGACCACATGGAACAACTCAAATTTGATACTATGTGGTTTGGGTATTGCAGGTTCATGAGGCAAATGAGAAAAATATTCTAGAAGCTAGGCATGAGCATACACATCATATTTTGTGTACATAGTCAGTATATATGTGGTGATTGACTATAGTCATTATGAATAAATTAACTTGTTCCATGTAAAAGCATGTGCCTTGTAGCATTTGGTACCAACATATTGAAAAAGTAGAAAGTTGATCAATCAGATTGAATTTTGAGTACAATTAGGAAGGTCATATGGAACACAATATAATTCCTTGTTTTTTTATTTGTTTTATTTTTTATTTTTCTCATTTCTTTATGATGTTTTCTTTGACTCTATATCCCAATGGATAAAGGTAGGCTATTATTTTTGAGACAACATGAAACATACCTAAAAATACAATGTGGTAGATACAATAGCATTGAAGTATGTTGAGGCAAAGAGTAGTGTAGTGCAATGCACAATATGATGTCATACTAAATCAGGTGAAATATGCAAAAAAACCTCAGCTAACATAGAGAAAAATGAAGCAACACGAGTGAAAATATCAGTTGATGCATGAATGCTAGTTTAAGCACCTTGTAGATCATTGAAATCTACAAAGTATGAATTTCAATCATTAGTTGATGGGATATTTTCTCTCAACTTGGCCTTATAAAAATATGGTTTCTCGTATCAAAATAAAAGGATGCAATTTTAGCAAATGAGATGAGACTGATAGCACAAACAAGGAGTTGTAGGGGAAATTTTGAATGATGAAAGAAATTTCTATTCACCTATATGAAGAAGCAAAAGAGACCCTAGAGAAGTGTATGGTTTCCCATCAAAAGATGTCATCTTATGGCAATCTATCTATTTTAGAAGTGACCTCAAGCCCTAATGGAGTGTATTTATAGAGGTAATGTGTTTGGGAAACAACCTTGAGCCTTGACCAAGTATATTTATGGAGGTTTTTTTGTTGTTGGAGGTTACATTAATTTACGTACCTCCAATTCCCTTGATTTCTTGCTTTCCTTTTCTCCTCCCTAGCACTCTAGTGCTACTACTTCTCACTTGCCCATGGATATCTTGTATTTTTTCTATTTTTTGGTATTCCCCTCTATTTTAAATGGAGTGTTATATTATGTTTTGTCCCTATTTGTACCCCTCACCATATTTTTTTCATATGCAAGAACTCCTTCTACCCTTATTTTTGTAGTTCTTCACACATTATTTTGAGCTTTTCACCTCTGTATATCCTTTCTTTCTTTCCTGGTGATGTAGTTTTGTAATAACAAAACTTCCCCTCCACTTATAGTGGATATCTCTTCACTCTTACCTTTTTTTCTTGTTAAGTATCCTCATATTTTGTTGTTTTCTTTTGTAGTTTAGAAAGGCTAGCATGATATAAAAGCATACTGGATCCTGTAAATCTTGAACGCAAAGTTTTCTTATGAGTCACCAAGAACATGGGTGATTTTTGTGTTCTCCTCACCCACCCAAATCTTTTTGTTGTGATAAGAAATGTCCAAAAAGAGCAAAGACCATAGAATCAAGTACAGTAGTAGAAGGACATGTTCTTCAAGAGAAATATATTGGTAGTCAATAATTACAAAGAAGTTAGAAGAATGAGGTAAAAGGTGCCTTTGCTAAAATGGAGGTACGACATCATGATGTAGCAACTTATCGCTATGTCATGATTGCAAAGTTTCTAAGGAGGCTTCATGTGGAAAGAGATATGTAACATCATGAATTTATGTTGTTTCGTGCTCGTGATTATCCACAGGATGAAAAGGTGGGATATTATCATGACATTGCAACATGCATCTATGTCGTGATCATAAGAGTAAAAGCAACCAAGTGATAGAATATGTCATGACATCATGACTTGTCATCATTTTGCAATCACGAGATAAAAGAGGGGCCAAAGCAAGGAGATAAAGCATGATATTGTAAAATGCTATCAAGTCATGATAACCAAAGGTTAATTAAGTCAAAGTGTAGAAAGGAAGGTACCACATTACAACATATCATTGTGGCATGATTACTAAGTTTGAGAAGTCTAAAATGCTAAAATAATCGTGACATCGTGACAAGTTTCTGCATCACATTCACCAACATCAAAAGGATTTAAAAGCATGAAATAAACCATGATATTTTAATGATTTTTTGTGGTGATGTAGCAATAGTTATAGAAGGTAGAATTTTATAGAGGAATGTTAGTTTGATAATTTCTATTACAGATCAACGATGGAGGAGTTCTTTCAAGAACAAGGAATGGATCAGATTCAAGTTCATCATCTCTACTTCTTTCTTTGCATGTGTAAAGTAGTCAATCTATAGATGAGAATATTACACCATGCCTTTTTTAGGATCAATGATGTTGCATGATGTTTTCACCAATACAACCACTTGATATTTTGTTGTAATAACTTTAGATGAGGATATTTTTGTATTTTAGATATTGAACCATAGAGGTATTATAAATAAGAGCTATGGCCTCTTGTTTAGGGGTCAGCTCTTAGGTATTTACAAGTTGCATGTATAAAGACTTTTGGAAAATATTTGTTTGGCCTATGGTTTAACATATTGTAAAAAAATGTACGTATGAAAGGATAAATATTTTTGTTTAAGCTAGATGAATGTGCATGACATTAATTTTGCTTTATGGATTCTTGTGCATGTTAGTTTTGTATTTATGGAATCGATAATCTATGGAACTATATTGATTAAAAATTATTCTACATATGGTAAAACTGGTTGGTCTATTAGGAGGTTTAGCAACTGCTTTATTTCATGAGCTTTATGCATTTCTTGATGTTGTCTAATCCACACCATTACAAGTTCTAGCATCAACTATATTTACTCTCTTTCAACACTCTTTTCTCCCCCAATCATAGTTTTAGCTAGTTAGAACTTTAAAGGAGATAGCCTTCTCTAGATATTGAACTAGTTAAGCTCTACAACTTACCAATCAATCAATTTTGGCCAAGTATTGGGTGTAATAATCAACCATAGGTAGATTTTGGGCCAATAGGATCAAACTCTACAACATTTTTCTAAGAATAAACTTTATGTTAAGAGGTATAAGTACTCTTTTGGGTTGATAGAAGTGGAGAATAAAGGTCACATTATCACCAAATATGGAGTTAAATTTAATCTTAAAAAGACTCAAGCTATTCAAGATTAGCCAAAGCCTCACATTCTCAAGGGACTTTGAATATTTTTGGGATTGACATAGTATTACCATAAATTTATACAAAACTATGGGAAGATAGCAACTCCTTTAACAACCATGTTGAAAAAATTTATTTTATTTAGTCAAAACTAGAAGAGAAGGATTTTAATAAATTAAAGCAAGCCACAAAAATTTGTAAAATGAAAGCCTAATTTTTCTAAACCTTTTGTAATTGAAAGTGATGTTTTAGGCAATGGAGTTAGGTTGTGTTGATGCAAGAAGGAAGACCATTGGACTTCACTAGTAAAGCACTTTCAAGCTAAAATTTGGGTAAGTCAACTTATGCAAAGGTGATGCCAACCATTTTACATGTTAATAATTGGAGGCCATATTACATTGGATATCATTTTTTAATCAAAACTAACCACCAAAGTCTCATGTACTTCTAGGAAAAATGGGTAGCCACACTTAAACAAGAAAAGTTGGTTTCTAAATAACACATATAAAAAGGAAGGGAGAATATCATGAATGATGCACTATCCTAACAGTTTAAAGATCAAAGTATGATAAATGCTATTTCTACACTAATCCCTCAATGGATTAATTATCTTAGAGAAGAAATTTACAAGAATTTAGGATTGAAAAATTTGATCACTAAAATTAAAATAGAGCTTAAATCATACCCTAGATACACTTGGGATGGACAATATTTGAGATATCATGATCAACTTGTTATTCCTCAAACCTCATAAATGTTGAAAGTCATCTTGATGGAAATGCATGCCTCACCAACAATGGTATATTATGGGTTTCTCAAAACTTATGAAAAGACTAAGAATACCTTCTTTTGTAAGGATATGAAGAAGGATATTCAAAATTTTATGGTTGAATGTGATACATGCCAAATAATGTAAGGATAAATTATGTTCCCTTGAAACCCTTCAGCTCTTATCAATTCTAGAATAATTATAGGGGGATATTTCTATGGATCTTATTGAAGGGTTACCCAAGTGAAGAGGAAAATAAATTATTCTAGTGGTAGTGGATCATCTCACAATTTTTTCTCATTTATATTCCTTATTCCATCCCTACAAAACCTCTATAGTAACCCAAATATTTTGAAACTCTATCTTTTGTCTTAATGAAATACCCACATCTATTGTATCAGATAGATACCCTACCTTTACTAGTCATTTTTGGTAGGAGCTATTTAATTTGTAGAGAAATAAACTCAAAATAAATTCATCCTATCATCCTTATATTGATGGTAAAGTTTTTTTGTTAATAAATGCTTGGAAGTCTACCTTTATTGGATTGCATATGAACATCTTGCATAGTGGGTGAAGTGGCTTCCTTTGGTCAAATAGTTACACCATGACAAAGGTTACACCCTTTAAATTAGTATATGATCATCCTCCATCAACACCCTCCTCCTACATTCAAGAAATCTCTAAGGTTCATGCTATAGACACCACTCTCAACCAACATGTAGTCATCCTCCAAGAACTTAAGTTTAATCTTGAGTTGGTCCAAAATTGTGTGTCAAAAAGCTAATCAATACCATTTTCAATGTAAATTTGAAGTGGGGGATATGGCTTTTCTTTACCTATAACACTACAAATAGTCACCACTCCAACTCTATAGATGTCAAAAACTAGTTGTAAAATACTATGGACCCTACCAGGTGTTACAATAAACTACTTCAATAGCCTACAAATTGGCCCTTTCGAATACATCTAAGCTCCATCTAGTCTTCCATATTTTTTCTCTCGAGAAGGTTTTTGAAAATAAGATACAAGTTCAATCCACTTTACTAGAGCTAGATGAAGAAGATTGTTGGGGCAAAAACATTGGTTAATTTCTATGTTGTTGTCATAGTCCTTTCACTTAATTGTCAACCCAAGGATTTCGTAAGCTTGCAATGTACTTGATAGAGATATGATTACAATACCTCTAAGGTGAGTCCACCTAAATTCTACAGTTTATGGGTGTTTTTCATATAGAATTCATTTAATCCAAACCTTTTTAATTCTCAAAAAGAAAATAACCAAAAAGGAAATCAAACCACACTTGTGAAAAATAAATAAAACAGTAAATAAATCAAATTGCAGGAAATAACCAAATATAGGAAAATATAACTAAAACTAAAATGAAATTGTAGGAAAAATAAAGGACAGGGGATGAATACTAGATAGGAGTGGGACTAGGCTTCAGAAGATTCCGTTCGGTTAACTATGTATGCAAAATGCTAAGTAAGAGAGCTTCAAATAAATTTATTGCATAAAAATGAATTACAATACAATTCAATGATTATGTTGTTTTTCTCCTTCTCTTGGAGAAGTCTGGTGTGCTTATATAATTGTACAAAAATCTCTATTATAATGCTATTACATATACAAATATGATTACAATGACTACATACCAAATTGAGGTAATTCAAGCATGCTCAAAGCACTCTTACACTACGTATTTTATCTGAGGTTTACCAGCTTATCATTTACCTTTTGTCTTTACTAGAAATAGTAGATTCTCCATTACATCTCATCATCGTTATCCATGTTATTTGTACCAAAAAGCAATACTTTGTTTCATGTGAAAACATGGTAGTTGATGTGTTTTGTTATTAACAAGAGTTAGGTACATGTTGTTATGGAGTTAAGCATTTCATGCCACTTATGTGGAGTCAAATAACTTTGACTACGTCACAAGGAGTAAGGAACTTAATTCATTGTAATACGAGAGTAAAGTGCCTTCCATTGAAAAATAAGAGTAAGGCACATTTTAGTCGAAAATATGGGAGTAAGGCGCCTTCCCATTGAAATATGAGAGTAAGGTGCCTTGCCATGAGAATATGGGAGTAATGTGCCTTACAATTAAAATATGGGATTAAGGTGCCTTCCCCTTAAGACCATACACCTTTCTCAACTCCTTCAAAAATAGATCATGTCATGTCTAGAAGGGACCTCGTCGTTTATGCAGAAACTGACAAAAATAGTTAAATATACACACAAAATAAGCTTTTCACACAAGTTAGGAAATATACATAATTTACCATTAAATTCATATAAATATTCATAATAAGTACAAATATGATATAACAATGCTTCAAAAAATGTTAGATATATATGCAAAAATATGACCATTTATGGTGCTCATCAAAGATTCCATCATGCTTCAGCCTAAAAATTTGAATCAAATATTGCACAGTCTTTGTAACTGTTTCATCACTCAAGTTCTTGTTCAATGACATGGACTTCAACTAAAATATGCCACATAGGATTATCTCCAACAACTACAACAAAAATTTCCTCATCTCTAGCTTCGAGGATAGAGTTTAATAAAGGGAAAGGGTATGTTAGGACCCCATCATAAAATTTTTATGTTCCCCTTTCCAATGTGGAGACCCTAATATAATGATATTTTGTAATGGTATGTGGTACTTGAAACACCTATACAAGTGGGACCATTTCATGTAAGCATTATAAAGAATGTTATTGTTTGTTGGTAGAAGATTCTAGCTCAAGTGGCACTTTGCATGTAAGCCAACTCTTGATTGTGAGATTAGAGTTGCATGAAATGTATCTATAAAAGACAAGGGGCATAAATAAATGCATATTTTTGAATTTTAATTCAAAGTATTGAAGGAGGTTTCCCCCTCTAATAGGTATGTGATTTTGTATTGTGATTTATGATATTAATATATATTTTTGTATTTACATTTTGTATTGCAATATTCTATTCATTCATGAATTACTACTTTAATTGCAATATTTATGTGAATGTTTTTATTATTTACATTAGAATATTCCTAACATTGTGAAAGTAGTAAATATTATAGGTTGTACAATCCAAAAACTAACATAGTGGTGGTTTTTAAAGATGTGATTAAGGGGAATATATGGTCATCAAAGAGGTCAAGTTGGTAAGACCATCAATGTTAGTAATGGTAGTGTTGGTGTTGAATAACCCACTAGTGTGTCTACTCCTCTATTATGTCTACCAAAAAAACCTTCAAAAAGTTATTTAACCAATCCTAAGAAGAGTTCATCAAGTTCTTCA